>SRMA01026401.1:0-27615 GCA_007224835.1 Danionella cerebrum
ATATATATATATATATATATATATATATATATATATATATGGATAAAAAATATTTATGACATCCCAGAAGTTCAGTCTATTTTCAGATGCCTCCAGGTGTCTAGTGATTGAAATTTGTAATTAAAGTCAATCAACTGAAATGCTCATTTACAACAGGGCTGTCTGGACAAGCAATTGATTGTGATATCAAGTAAAACAAAGAATCATTAAATTATTGATGATTCACTTGATAAGGTGCCTGGTGTAATGTATAGAACCTTGAACAGACACAGGCTACAATGACTCAGCAGTATTAAAGGAACATATACATATACTATTGAGTTTTGAAATCAGTGTTCAAACCTTTCAAAAGCCATTCCAGGAAGATTTCCTAACATAGAGTAAATAATGTTCTAATGTTTGGGGTCACAGGAGTCTGCTCGGTGACAATCTCTCACACATTGTCACCGAAGGGGAATTTAGATTATTCAATTAACCTAACCGCATGTTTTGGAGATTGTGGGAGAAACCCCGAGGAAACATGCAAACTTCCTTCCTTCCTTCCTTCCTCCCTTCCTCCATCCCTCCCTCCCTTCCTTCCTTCCTTGATACAGTTTCTTTCTTTCTTGTTTCCATTTTGCAGGGAGGGCATCTGTTGTTCGTCAAACTCCATCTTCAGGCAAAGAGCTTCATTGCATCAATCCAGGCAAAGAGCACCCGGATGAGAAACCATCCGAAGATTTATGCAAATCTTAATTCAGATCAATGTGTAGGGGCCTTAACTATGAGTGGAAAAAAATTGTGTTATAAATTTTCTGAGAAAATCCCAAGACATATAGTGTACATTTATGCTAAAAGACCAGTCATAACACTAAACAATTAAAGACAGAGAAGGCAATTTTTGGGAGTTAATGATTACCAAAATCTCTTCGGACATCATTCAGTTGCGATGCCACAGCAAAACACATATGTCAGAGACTCTGTAACCACATGATGCATGTAATGAATACCAATTTGGAATGGGAAATTATGCTCAGATTTAAATGGTCCATCTCTTAATAGTTATACTAATTAAATAGAATTTACACTGGCTCTGTGGAGTTATTTTTCCATGTGTGATAATAAAATCTTGCCTTTTAACGGCGTTTACCTTTGGCTGTCTTCATTAATTAAAAGAAAATACTATTTTAACTATACAGAGAGCATTTGACTCATCTCTGAATAGATCTACATTTGCACGGCTCATGAAAGTCAAATATCTTTGGATATTGTGTGTCATATATTATGATTGATTTGTTGAATGAAAAGTATTGCCCACAAAGCAGATTCGAGCATAAGATTTCTGGAAATTAAAGCACTTGTGTGGCTTCACAGGACCTAAATGCATGGGAAAACTCTGTGAATCTCCCTTTGATCAATCATGGAACCATGCAGTTTGATAATGCGAATTGCAAATTGCCAACTGGAACAGCACTGCTCGAGTAGAGATGAAAGTCTGGCATTGTAAGCGGCTGCCAAGCAAAACACTATTCAAAGATGGCTTCAATGCTATATCCTGTCCCTCACCACACCTATAACAGATGCAGCCATGTGGATAAATGTTACAAGAGATCTTATAAATGTCTGATTCTTTGCCTCCCGGATTTCCTGAAGCCATGCAGTGGCTGTATGGCTCGCTCGAAGCCAAATAAGAAGACTGGCATGACTTATAGATTTTAAAGATATTCTTATATTCCTGTTGAAGATATCTTCAGCCTATCAAGCAAAAACCATCAAGTCTGTAGTAGTTTAGCATGCAAGAGATGCTAAATATGTTCAGATGAAAATGTGGACTGCACAATAGACCACTTTAAATACTACGCTTCACAATAAAGTGCACTTTTTTTAGCTTTCTCTCTTTGTTCATTTCTGCTAGACACTGTGCTAATGAGAGCGGCTGTCTGTGAACATCGATGCTTGCTAAGGTTTTGCAGGAAAAGGTGTGTTCAGCTATGATTCAAATTATCTCTCAAACCACTCAACACTCACTTCCAGCTTTTATCACTTCCCTCGATCGCTTTATCCTTCTTTTACTGGCTGTCTATCACTGCCTTTTTTTCTTCAATACTAATGGAGCATCATAGTTATCTTCAAATCTCATTGGACACATGTGAAACTCTTGGTGGACTTTTAAAAAAGCTTAATTCATGTGAACTTCAATACAACATGGCTGGACTCAGATAAAGTAAAAGTTATAAAATGATTAATGCTTCAAGCCTTAGTTTTTTTTTTTTTTTTATCTTATCAGCAAACCCCTTTGCACGTTGCATTTGGACGTTGCAAATCTAATTATTTTATTAAAGTAAATCATGGACTTACTCTCCTTCCTTCAGCATTCAACTACATTTTTGCTAGATACAAAGTTATTTCATTTTCTCTTGAACACAAGTTTATTTTCAAGTTGTTTTTAACAAACAGATGCATCCTGATAAAAAGGAGAGAATGTCTGTTGGAGGGCAGAGTACGGCATATGCTGAAATAACAGGCAGGTAATTTGTGTCTTACAATACCAGACATATGAAGTTATTCTCTTTGATTCTCACATGCCAGGTGGTGAATCAAATGGTAAGGATCTGAAAGCCTTTATGCATGAAGTGTAGAAAGATGTCAAGTACAAAACAAAACCAACCGTTGTCAAAATATTTGTTTAAATGTAAAATAAAATATTCTTTTCTTACTATGTACTTCTACCCAATGTGAGCCAGAGGCCCGATTATGCCCCCATGACAAACCACTTTGTAAGTAATTGTTCTTATTTTTGATTCCACAATGGGTTTTTATCACACCATTCATATAACCAAGTACAAATTCCAGCCATCCATCCACCTTTTTTACTCACTTGTTCTGGGTCCAAATCATAGGGTTTCAGTGGTTCTCCAGCAAAAGGAAGGGTGTAATAATATGGGTTAAAATGGAAGAACTCTATAGAAGAGTTGAAGGTAAACACTTTATGTACAGGAACGGAATACAACAGAAACAACCCACAGTAGGGAAAACATGATATACCGAAAAGTCTCCAAGGAAGAAAAAAAAACTAAACTAATATACATACCATAAGAGAGCACTTGAAGACATGAGCAACCTACTTGAATATAGATTTGTCAACGAATGGCTTGGACCTAATTAGAATTGAGAATCTGGGAGGTATGTACAAGAAAAATACATGCAAAATTAATTCATTCATCTTCTTTACCTGGTTGTTTTCTTTAAGGGAACTATCTCCAGCGCAATTCAGGTGGGAGGCAGGCACTAGTCCAATGCAGGGTAACACACAAATTCAGATGAAATTAACAGCATCAAATACCCAGCAATTAAGCCCCCATAGGAAACCCACTCAAGCACGACAAGAACTGGAAGGTCCCGGGTGAGTGTTGAGCCAGCATCCTTCTAACTGAAAGACCACAGTGCTACCCACTGCACCACCCACATGCAAAAGAGTGACCGAGAAATCAAACACAGAAGACACATGAGAACTAAACCAGGAGTCACATGACGAGGAAAGCCTGAAACGGGAAAGTGCAGGAGTGTACGTGAAAACAGGAGACAGATGGGAAGAAAGCAGAATGTAACAAAGAAGAGAAAATATGAAAATAAAACATGAGACGGGGAAAAAAACCAAAGATGCAGAAGTCACCAATTGATCACAGTGTCACATTTACTCACCAAAATCAACCTAAAGCATGGGTTGGCTTGCTAGAGGAAACTGGAGTTCTCCTTCTCCAAAAAGTAACACTGAGATTTTCATATCTATTTGCTAAAGTTATATAAACTAATAGTATAAAAAATCTGTCAACAGAACACTGTGGCCATGAGAGGCCTAAAACAGTGACAACTTAAGAATGTAATCAATTTAACAGCTACTGTATTGCAAATCTGAATATCTTCAACACAATAAAATAATACGTATTAAGTGACTGCATGGGATCAGGACAAAATTTTTAAACTTTCTGTTAACCACCACCACTGAGTTGGCATTTTATGGTAAGAGGATCCATCTTCATTTTTGCATGTCTTATGTTGTTATCAGTAAAAGAACTGCAGGATGAGAACTAACTGCACATTCTCTAGGCAGCCACTCTATCATATGATCAGTTTTCATAACAACTGGTTAAACTGGTTTGCTAAAATTCTAATGTGAGGTCCTCTTCTGCTCACAGCCTGATTAATAAGCACAGTTGAAAACTCCAACAAAAAGGGAGTGTGTTGAGTGAAGGAAAAAAACTTTTACAGAACCTTTGAGAGCAAAATTATTCAAGGATAATAAACAAGGATTAAATTCATCCAAATACGAGCCTCAGTGTGAAACAGAACATGAATTCCGTGTGCACACCATTCTCTTGCTGAGAGCAGATCTGAGACGTGAAAGCTGATCTCTACTCAGTTGTGGTCGACCACCACAGTATTGGCGTCTCATCTGACATTTGTTCTCAGATCAGATTAGTAAGGAAAAGCACTCTCCCCCGAGAACTAATGGGGTTTTTATCTCTGCGGTTAGGTACTCGAAGCCCACTGGACTGTCAAAGGCACCCCTAACTTGTTATATGACCCCTCACTATCTTACAGACAAATATACCCACTTTTAGACATAAGCAGAACCCTGAAAATTTCTCCAAGAATGGTCTGATTAAGAATATTATCATCCACTGCCCTTCTTTCGTAACCAAGGTTACTTTATAAACCATTAGTCAAATGAACTACTGAAATTATTATATGTAATTCACTTTCTTTTCATCTCAGTCAAAATTGTTCCCTAAAAATAAAATAACTACAATCTTTTTTATTAGTTCTGTCCAAACCATTATGGCTTATTTTTCAATGACTAAAGAAAAGAAAGAAAAACTACCAGTACACACCAAATAGTGACCAGGGGCTGTCTGATTCTGATCCTCAGAAAACAAAGCTTTGTTCTATTGTGACTGATTTGCAATGGGGAACAAAAAATTAAATGTCTTGGTTACCAATTTAACCAATGAAGGAAGGAACTGAAGACATTATGTTGAATGACTCAACCATGAGAATTTGTCAGAGGGGCGGCAACCAGACACAGTCGCTGCTTTTTGGAATATCACATAAAAACATGGTTGGAAATGTCAGATGCGCATACATTTTGAAAATGGATGCCCAAATTTAAAATAATGCACACAACAGAGTATGATAAACATTTTATCCAAAAAAACAATGCGCTCAAACAAAGATGGAAATACATTTAGTGAATAAATCCCAGCATGCGCATCAAAAAAGTCACCATCTGACAATCTTTAGTCAAAGTTTGTCATTTGGTTTTGAGTATCTTGACCGGCTGCGTTTCCAAAAAGCAGTTTTCCTCCTTCAAATGAAAGGTAAACTGCATATTGCGTTTTGTTGCAAGAACGTTGTTATATACAAAAAGCCTTTCTCCTAATGCAGCAACTTCCATTTTTCTTGTGATATTTGGCACAAAATATGGTAAACATATTTGTGATATAAACAGTTTATCAGTTTACCAGTTTTGGAAACATGGTTAGTTACCCGATGCAAGACAAATTGAGCCCCCTCTGATTTAGCAATGATCAGCTTTCCCTGGAAATGGTTCTACTGCATTACCCTGCCATCAATGAAAATATGGTTGAGGTACTATCCCAGGCAATTGATGAAATCATACTTGAGGTGATTCCTCCACCAGAGAACATTCCCATCCCCATAGCCGATGCATTTGACGTAACATTGAAGTGACCAACTGGCGACCTGTCCAGGGTATACCCCTCTTGCCCAATGTGCGCTGGAGATAGGCACCGGCAGACCGACGTCACCCCAAAAAGGGAATAAGCAGGTTGGAAATTGAATGAATGAATGAATGAAAAGCATATTTTGGGTTATGGGAGGAGAGGAGAGTACCTGGGGCTAACAAGCAGATGCCCAATCAGGAAGGTCACCTGAGCCAGTAGCCCTCTAAGTGAGCCTCATGAAATCAAACAAATTACTCCCAACAAAGAGGGACTTTGTATAAATTCACAAACATTTTGACAAAACAGTGCCTCTGGTGGATGCTACAATGGCAGTGAATGGCCAAAATGTCGGAACTGAGTTTCTCTTGGTGAATAGGATAGACAGATCAATATACAGATCAAGAATCAGAGCAAAGAACGACGGGATGGACGGACGTATGTAATGAGAAACAGCTGTGTTGATGGATGAACTGACTGATGATAAATGGTAAAGTCGGAAGACTTGGAATGGCAATGGAAAGATAGATGGCTGAATGGAAAGACCAAAAGACAGGTAATAAATGCATGGCCAAATGGGTGAATGAACAGAAAATCTGGATATATAACTGGGGAGAGGGATGGATGAAGAGACAGAATAGCGAACACTCATGAGCTTTACAAACTAAAAACTATTTTCAACATGTTTGAAGATTTTATATTTTCAAGATTAACAAATGAACAGGCTTTACAGATCTTGGCTCACAAATATAGCCAAAACACTTTAATTCCAGGTGATACCGTAAATTAACAGATAAAACAGAGATAAAGAAATAAAACGTGAAAGGTAGCATTGCATTCTGAGAATTGAAGGAAAGAAAACAAATATATAACTAAAGCATGTGCTGTGTAAGTTCCTTAAAAGTGAGAAAAGTTTTTTTTTTCAGTGTGAAAAATGAATATAACAATGAATATATCACAAGCAGAAAGAATAAATGTGCCAAATACTGATGAGTGTGATCATATGGTGTCAATACATTCTTCTGGTTCTCAGTTGGCTACATTTATTTAAATTCTGTTTAACCCTTGTGTTGTGTTAGAAACCTGTTTACACCTGTGGTGTTAGCGGGTCCATTTGGAAAAAAAAAAAAAAAATGCTTGAAAATGCTTAAAATCACCAGTTTTCTTCAAATTTTGTTTTTCAGCTAATTGCTGGCTTAGTATGTATACATATAAATGGCACCAGTGTGTGAATTGTTTTTATTTGGCTCCACAGACACAGTATTTTAAAATATACCACTCGTTTTTGATTGCAAAAACTGTTTAAATTCACTAAATATATATTTTTTTCTTATAGAATGAGTATAAATTAACTGTAAATCTGTTAAAAACTAATATCAGAGTACACCTACCAAAATTTTCTTTTATTTTTTTTATTATTATTTTAAATTATCAACAATAGTAACATCTTTGGTGTTTCGGGTCAAAACGGACCCGCATAGATAAATGGTAGGATAAAGACAACAAGTCCATTTTTTGTCATAAAACAAATTTCTATTTAACCATACCAATTAACCAAACAATTTAACCATAAAAAGAACATCGATAAACTTCTCTGACACTCCACTCTCAGGTTTCCAGTATATTTGCATATTCCATGCATAGGCAGTTTTTGCATCACATGCTGCCCATTTTTTGGTACCTTATTGTCCAGGCTTGCTTGGCATGTACTGCCTGAAGGAACAGTGGCCTCTGAATGGGACTAGCCATTCATCCACTGTCCACCTCTAGCCCAGGATTGTATACAAAGGGTCAATTTTCCACCCATTTGTCCCAAACCTCCCTAATGGGAGCAAGCTCGTCATTCTCACGACGAGCAACTCTTGTTTCCCTGTTGTCAAAACGTAGCACTCTTGATAACAGATGAAAGGCTTGAAACGACATTGTGGCATGAAAAATAGGACGTCCTGATTCACCATCCCATAAACTGGCCGTAGCTTCATTACACTGTATACCCCCGCAAGAAGCAACAGTCCCATGTAGACATCGAGCTGTGTTTTGTTCATCTCTGTCCAGCTAACACCAAATTCTCCCTTCCATGTTGGCCATCTCAAGTAGGATTTTCTGAATAGATTGTGGAAAGAACAGTTCAAACGTTGACTTGATGTCTTGGGCGTGTGACACAGCGTATCTAGTAGGCCCTGGAGTCATTCTGAGGATGTTCTCTGTCGGTGCCCTGGAATGGGTTTGAAGAGGGCTTGATAAACATGAATTGTCACCTTTTCTTGACTTGAAAACCTGTCTTTGATCATCTGTGACATTTGGGTCCTCTTCATATGTTTGGTCTTGTTCAGGGTCACACAGAACCTCATCCTCAGACACATCCTCCTTAGCTTCACTTTCCCCTCTATTCTCAGGATCACCATCATTGGGAAAGATACGACCCAGTGCCTCATGAACAGTATATCTTTTGCTCATGTTAACAGATGCTCCTACAGAATTCAACTGATAATATCCCAAACCCTCTTTGTATGTGCCAGTGTTTATGAACAATGTAAAGTTTGAGTTCACTTTGGGGGGTGTGTGTGTGTGTGTGTGTGTGTGTACATGTCTGTACCTATGCATGTGAAAGAGGCCTGTGTGCGTGGGTGTGTGTGCATCTGTGTGTGTGTGTTTGTGTATGATGATGTGGGCCATAACTGTGCATATTGCACCATAATTGATCATTTGGAAAACCCGTAGCTTTTAAGTGATGCATACAAAAGCCAGTCTTCTCTACCGGGTCATTTTGGACCCGTAACACCACAGATGTAACTTTTTTTTTTGAGCCGTTTAGAATTTACTAAAATTGTGAAAATTGCTTTTGCTGCATTTAAATATGTGTGTCTGAGGATTAGATGAAGCCTCATTCCAGGATAAAAAAGGAAAGTGTACTTTTTACACAGTCAAACTTGAAAACGGGTCAATTTTGACCCTAACACAACAGAAGGGTTAAACATTTCTGGTTATTCTTCCTATAATTCTCACTGATATAATGCATGTTAGAAGCCCAGAAATGAACAAAAATACTGAAACAATCTCAAACTCATAAAGGCATGTATCTGAATGTGTGTTCCAATGCCAGCATTTTTCCTTTTCTCCAATCCCTTCATGTCTAAACAGCAAAACATATATTTCACCTGTTTTACATAATGTATAAAAATCAAAGTAAGATATATTTCACTCACAAAACAAATCGATAACATGTTCTTTCAGAATGTGGAGTTACTTTTATTAGCTTTTATAAACCAAAATATTGCAAACCCATTTATCTCAATCTACTTTAGAAAATTTTAATCAGTTGAATCAAATGTAAAAAGCCTTAATTGATAAAATTCCTCAAAGTCCTTCAAGATTTTCAAACAGGGGAAATAGCAGACTTCAAGAGGAGGACTCACACCACACCAGGGAGGGGGTTTGAACAGAGGAAGCTTTATTTACTCTCTCCAGCTCCCTCATTCCTTGCCGATCATGAACACACGCTCAATGAATGAAGAGCTTTGCTTTCTCTTATAACTCATTATATACATCAACCATTTTCACATTCCTTCACAATGTACATTTTTTCCTATATCACACAGTTAAACTTAAACTTAAAAGTTACACTTAAAAGTTCACTTCTTTATACATTCACTTATATAGATATCCCCTATCCAAATATGAAGAAGTACATAAAAATAACAGCACTTTAATAATATCACTTTAACATTAACTCCTACATCATTACTAGATCAATAGTAATGTTCACACAGCAGCTGCATCACTTGACACATTCACATGACACCGCATTCATTCACACATCAAACAACAACCATATGTAAAGAACAGGGCAATACTAGTGATGCAGGAATGATAATAGGAAACATCCCCTCAAACTCTGAAAAACACATGTTGTCATCCACCACATGAGATATGACAGAAGAGTATTTTGCTCATAACACATCACAGAAAGTTAAACCGGTTTCTAATGATTAATGATTTGCATCATGTGAGTTTAAAATATTATTATGTGATGACAATCGAAAACCCATTACTTCCAGCTCTCTCATTCCATGTGGTCTGTAAAGAAAAGAGTTTTCATTCCTCTACAGAGCTCGCAGCCCACCTTTGTCATCTCTAAGAGAACTAAAAAATGTTTCTTAGTTCAGGGGTGCCAGTACACAGGAGACAGGACATCAACATAATAAAAACTCTTTTTTTGATGGAAATGGAAATAAGACAGTGGTACACTGGTATTTCAGAATAGCTCTGTGTGGGAACTGATATAGATAATCGAGAGGTGACTATCCAGGTGGGTATAGGTATTAGCCATTTTCAGAGAGATCATGAGAGGATCCACTGAAGCCCCTGTGTTAAGCTCCTGGAACAGGTTCTCTTCAGGACAGTGCTTAAAGTCCAGGGAAGAATTGGTTGGTTAATATGGAGCGGTCACTGGACAAAAGAACTAAAGGACCCAGGTCAGACTGAGTGAACAGACTGCACACGTTAACATCAGAGAGAAGTAATGTGTCGAACGAAGAAGATTTAAACCTAAAGAAGACAGATCAGAGGTGAGATGAACCAGACTAAAAGACCCAGGTAGGCTTAAGTAATAATTTTTTTTCTAGCATTATAGTTTTGTTTATTTGTAATGTGATTCGCGTTTGTTTATATAATGTTAGTAGATGTGTTAGGGAAGGAGCACACAATATTTACTGGAATTTTACTAAAATAAATGAAATGATTCGTTCATTTTGTTCTTTTGAACCAAGAATCGAGTCCGAAAAATGATCCAAAATTCCCATCAATAGAAGACATCAGCGATTGGTAGGAATGCTGGGAGATGGAGGCCTTTTTAAGGAGAGCTGTGAACTTGATTGGCTAACTGACAACAGGCGAGTGAGTAATTATCTGTAAGCTTCTGGAGGCAAAAAACAAGGCCTCAAATTTAAATTTTTTGATTTTAATAAATGAGCATCAAAAGGGGTCAAAAACTATTTTTTTTTTCCCAAAGGGAAGCCAATTTAGCTCTGGACCTGGTAACGGAGCCAAAGAAAACCAATATGTGTTTCACAATACAGCAGAGAATAAACAATTGGTAAATGTAGACAAAAATCCAAGCATTCATTCATTCAATTTATTTTTCATACCGAATTATTCCCTTTCGGGGTCACGGGGGTCTGCTGGTCGGGGGAACACCCTGGACAGGTCACCAGTCCATTGCATCCTTACATTCTATAAATCTTTATTCCACTCTCATTGCAGCCGAGAGGGGTTGTTCAGCCTGTGAGTGTGAGTGTTACTCTTGCTTCTTACGGTAAGTCAAATGTGTGCTCGAAATGCTAAAAGGCTCCAGGCAAATCTAAGATAGGGTGCACATGAACAAGGCTTTTGGTTTTGATTCATGACTCCAAGCACACATATTTTCATCCCAACTAAGGAGTAAACGAAGGCAAAAATGCTAGACTTGAAAACAGATTCTGATTACTGATCACTCTTCAAAGATTTGTGAAATGTTCTAAGCAGTACATCACATTCATTGTACAGCGGCTTAATATCTACTTACTGTTCAGTTGATCTTGAAGGGACGAGAAGTGCAGATCCCACATTTTCGATGATTATGTATCACAAAGTGAATATTGACATGCCATAACTTTGTACACAGTCCATCACTTCCATAACCTTTTTGTGATTTTAATTTCCTTTATTATTATTATTATTATTATTATTATTATTATTATTAATTATTATTATTTGGAAAAGGTGAGTTTATTTTATGTAGGTAGCGCACCTTAATGATCAAAGCTTAATGTCATTAAAAAAAAAGGAAGCTGGACATAATTTAGTAGAGAGGGACATATAGAATCTACTGTGGATCTGTCCAATTTTGTGGTTTTTGAAAACAGAAAAAGTTTCTCGCCTAACTTTGAACAACTCTGTCCTGATTTGGGGCATGTTAGTACTGTTGACATGTAATATTCCTTAAGTTACCAGCAAAGTGCTTTCCATTTGGTGTAAGCAATACTCCATCTCAGGAGCCTGTATAAAATCAATTTTGTGAAACCCTCTATTTCTCACTGTCCATTGGTGGTTTCTTCCAAGTCTAATACTCTCACAGATTCGACAACAACTTTCTGAATACACAGACCTGTTAAATCAAGTTTTCATTGAAAACTTTTCTAACAATAAAAAAGTAATTGATCTTCTGTTACTCTACTTCAGAATGCATTGACGTTCTACTTTATTTACATCATCAGATTGCTGTATTATTGGCTTTTATTTGGTATTTTGTTCAGTTTGAGTTTATTTGTTTCTGTTGTGGAAGATTCTAGTAGAAACATTGTGCAAAGCTGTTCAAAGAATTAAATGAGTTCCTTCTTCCTGTCAAACATTGAACAAATAGTACTATGAGAACAATTATCACATTCATTAAACCTCCTAAGTGGTTTAGTAAAATTGTGTTTACCTCTAACTAATAAACTCTGCTTTTTCAAAAATCTTCTTGACACTTCTTTGGCTAGTTCATCTAAGGATTACCCGCTAGGTTTGGTATGAACAGAGTTTGATGTGCTTAGCATCCCCTATTGACAAGCCTCATTGGAAAGAACAGGGCTGATAGGGCTGGTTAAAGATAACACACAGACTCTCCTGTTCTGCCCCAGGTCTCCAATTCAGGGTCAACACGCTTTGGGAGGAGAGGGCAGCTTGTCTCTGTCTCCTCCGGATAAAGTAAATAAAGTTTTATCCCTTACCTGTCTTTCAAAAACTCCAAACTGCCTGGCACAAATCCAGTGAGCACTCCTAAGCATCCGAGGTAGCAGGGGCTGACCTAATCACCGTGGAGATGCTGTCCAACAGATGGCATTATGGGATGTGGGGAGAGCATTGGGATTTGTCAGTGCGCTGCTTGTTTTGCTCCCGGCAGATTCTAAAGGTGTTACTTTTGGAAAGCCGATGATCTGTGAGGAGTGGTGAGAAGAAAATAGACTCACAACTATTTATCCTGGAGTTTCCAAAGCAAAACAACAGCGATATGTATTGTTTATTTGCTTATTATGAGTGTTAAAGAGGTGTGTGGCTCATTTGAGCTCAGATGATGGATAAAATTAAATAGTGTTTTAATTGTTAACTCTGGAGTTTTGTGTAATTGTTCACTACTGAAAAGTTCAGCTCAGGAAACAGTTATTAAATAAAAGCTAAGGCTCATACTGAGAATCTCAAATAGGGTTCTATTTGTTCCTGTGGTGGCTTTAAAATGAAACTGCAATGGATGTGTCGTATCTATTGTGAAGTATGATATGACTCACTGAAGAGGATCCATCTCAAGAAGAAAAGCAGAGACAAGAACTATATGGATTGAAGGATTATGGAGGTGCATGGTCAGTTTAACTGTGACTGACAAAGAATCCATTACTTCATTGCTTCATTTGAACTAGGTGTAAAGCCTGTGTTAATAAGAGAGATCAAATAGTGGATGAACTGAATCAAATAATGGATACATCTAGAAAAATAAATCAAAGATGGTTGAGGCGACTGCTCAGTAAAGAAATGGTGAAAATACAGAATGACTGAAGATTATGCTCCAATATCTGAACTTCATGCAGTTCAATTCGGTAGTCACACTGACAGCAGGTCAAATTTTGTATTTGTCGGGGACATTTGACATTAATTGGACACTGTTTTTAATACCATGCCAAAACTATACTAATCGCTTGGGTTGTCCAGCCAGAGTTGGACTATACATGTTTGCAGTGAAGCTGTGTTGTAGGAATCTGTTTTACTGTCAATACCAATAGTATCCTTTGAAAGACACATATAAAAAGGATATTCTCTGTTTTTCTAGGGGTTAATGAGATTTGGAACATTAACATTCAAAACATTTAGCATATCTTTACTGAGCATTATTTTTTTAAATAATCGTAAAATATTTGATGCATCCTAAAGATCCTTGTAGACATCTATTTTATAGTTACTCATGAAATTTTATCAATTGTCAGATGCCAGCTAAATTCCATACTTCAGACTTTGTTGCCTCTGTGCCTTTTTAGATTTTTTTTTAGATTTATGACATCCACCCAATTTAAAATTACACATTTTTATGTTCTTGGTATTACATTGTGGATAAAATATTTGTGATCTCGAAAAATTTCATTAAAAATATATTGCATTTGTTAGTTGCTTTAAAAAATATATATACAGTGGTACCTCGAAATGCGAAACGAGTTGTGAAATGTACGAAAGGTAACGAAGGAAACATTTTGCTTCGAGAAAAGAAAAAAATTCCAAGATACGAAAAACAGTTCACGTGCAAGGTAAGGTCTCACATTTGTGTACATATTAGGTATTTTGCATGTGTTTTATTCCATTTTATTATCATTTATTACATTAACAATGTGTATATTTAACAGATCGTTTTACATGTAAAACTTGCTTCGAGATACGAAATGTTCGAGATACGAAAGTCACCCTGGAACGGATTAAATTCGATTAAAAATTCTGTATCTGGTATTGTGTGTGGGTAATATATGTTTAATATAGATTACAGGAAAATAAACTTACTTTTCCTCTGTAATAATATTACAATTTTTTTGTCACACACCTCTTCTAGTATTGTCTGCCAGCCAGTGCCAAGCCTGTCAGCAATCAACATCAGTCACCTGAGCACCAATCAACCCCTGAGCCACCTGAACCCAATTAACCCAGCACAAATAATTATCCTTGCAGCCAATCACCAGTCTGCTGATTATCTCACTACTGCCCCAGTCACTAGTACTGTAGGAACTCAGAATCGAAGATTTGGGGATATCAGAAGAAGTTTAAGTTTGTCCAGAGCTGCAGTCATCCACAGTCTCTCTAGCTCTTCAACACTCTTTCTTTGTATCTTATTAACTGGGCAGACTTTGAAAGCTGTCCTCCAAAGGACAGTGTGATCAGACAACAGAAGATTCAAAATCAAGAAACACCTACAGGACTCATAAGTTCCACCAGCCCCCAAATAAGGCAACATACTTTGGAATTGGCTGGTTTTATGTCCTAATGGGTTTGTCTGTCTTAATAAACAATTCTCTGTTTATAACAATCATTAAGTGATTTGTTTTGAATACCAAATGCAAAGTTAAACTTTTTGGCTGTTGTTAATACCTTAAATCAGTAATCCTGCAGTACATATGATTCCACTTTTCCTTCACCCATTGTCTGGCCTCCAGTCAACATGTCTAGATGCACCTGCAACTTACCTGGTTCTTTATCTTCTCATTGACCGCTCCAAGTCTTCAGGGTTTCCATCACCACTGCTTCTCCTAACATCACAAAGCTCTCAAGCCCTGTCAAGAATCTGTCTTTCTGTTAATAAACATTCAACAAGGTTTTACTTAACTCCATTGTCTGTCTCCTTGTCACTCAGACAGTTATAGAGGGGTCCACAAACACCTCTCTTCAATCCGATTCAAAAATGAGTAATTTACAGACTGGATACAAAAGCCTATGAGAGCAGTTCACAATGTGAAAAGTGTCAAAGGATCGATGCTGACTGTTGAGCTGAAGTTAACTTTCACATGATACATTTCGAGCAAAGTGTGGGTTTACTGGAAACTCAATGCTAAGCAAACCTACAATTCTAGGCATCAATATTGCTATAAAACCGACTAGATATGTTTGTTCATTTGCTTGCTTAAGCTGATTTGCAAAAAAAATAAATAAAATAATATATACCGGTATGTCATACTCCAAGTTTGCAGAAATAAATTGCTGTGTGTGCTTAGACAGAATCGCTAAGGGGCCGTCTGCAAAGTGTCAAACCCACAATATGTTTTGGCCAGAAAAGTATTAATAACTTCACTCCAAAATCCTGCATTATGACCTAAATAAAACAATACACCATTGCTTACAATAATATATAGTATTAAAATACAAAAAAGGATAATAGAAACTCCTACAGTTTTTTTTTAACATTAGAGATTTGTGACTATTAAAAACCCTGGATAGATTTAATAATTTAGGAGGCAACACACACACACACACACACACACACACACACACGGACGCACACACACCCACACACAAAATATTAAGAAAATGAGGCTTTAGGTCCCTTTTAATTCCTAAAAAAAGCCAAAATTAAGTAATTAACCAGAAAATTGACCATATGCTCCAAGACTGACTTGTTTTTAGACCCTTAAAATGTTCTGAATTTTCCACAGGAACCATGTTGCAAAAACTGGTTGAGATTGAGACATTGGACAAAGTGATGAAAAAAAATCCTGACGTTTTCTCTCCCTTTGACACTGCTGAAACAGCACCCTCATGGTGCTCCAAGACCTCCTCGTGGACAAATGAGCACTGTACACAACCAATTGGAGAGACTGGAAACAGGAAACGAAGAGCTTCTCTATCACGTGTAATAAACTAAAGCTGTAACTAAAAAACAGGGACACAAGGTACTGTAGTGCACTTCAATTATCAGGAGCCTTCACTTTGAAAGTTAATCTAGGTTTTATGATATTTTTCTTGAAAATATGCCATTGTGAATGAACTGCAATAAAATATTGCCCGAAATACTTATCAATATCATCAATCGTCTTAATAATGCTGTAAGACAATTTGCTTGTACAAGCTAGTAAAAGTTATGTATAACATTCCTAATATAGAAGACACTAATCAAAGCCTCTCGAAACTCTCATTCTTGATTGCCTGCCATGTGGGCATGCATGTATATGTTGCTGGCATTTTCAATGCCTGACTCCATTAGTGAAGGCTGTATATCTCCGACTCCATATTGACTTTCTTTCATCTTCTGCAGGAAACTCTATAGCTGTAGATTACAGACCGACCCAAAGGCTCTTTCCTCAAGACAACAGAGCGACTTGTGCCAGCTGAAGGCATAACCATGCACACATAGATTTACACAAAAAGCCGATAACAGGATGAGAAAATGCCATCATGTCTGAAAGTGTCCAATGCATTTACCCAAGCACATGTTCCCTCTCCCACTCAACACCCTCCTCCTATTCTTTCCCTCAATTATGTTTGTGAGCATGATCACACCAGAATGAGTAAGTCCCCGCTCTCTGGAGACAAGCGGTTTATCAGCTTATCACTGCTGACTGATGCAGATTGCATTTGATCTTTCTTTTTCCTAACGTTACAGCACATTCAAACAGTCGTATTGTCCTTGCTTTGAAAGGCAAGCCTCCTCTAAACATCTGCTTCACAGCGAGCCTCACAGGTGAACTAAATCCATGTTTCCAGCATTAATAAACACACACCTAAGAAACCAACAGGGGGGTGGATTTTCACTCTGTGATCCTTTTCTGGCTCTGTATATAAAAATGATGCCTGTGTAATGCTGGTCTAATTTGGCGCTACCTGGGCCCTATATCCTGATAGCTGATACCACGTGAAACTCAGCTCAGCAGGTGGAAGGGGAAGTGGAATGGATCGATGCACTTGTTAAAGATTGCAGATAATGAAAATATGAAAAAATATATTCTCCGCCATGAATCATTGATGAGCAGAAAGGCCATGGATGCAAAAAGACCCAAAAGACATAAATGTAGAAATAGAATACAGGATAAATTATTGAATGAGTATCCTCATTGATTTGTCAGTCTTATTTATTTTTCATTCTCCTCAGCTTGTGTCAAAGGATAAAATCTAAAACGCTGGTTTGAAGGTCATTTTATACGCTAGCCTTTTAAATTCAGTGTTTGTTTGTTTTTGTTTTTAAATCCAGATGTAGGTCAGCCTTTCCCCAAATTATACGTCTCAATTTCCTGATCTACATGTATCATATGATTTGACAAAATAGATATTAATGTATGCAATGGGTTGTCCAAAGCAGTCCCTCAATCACATTCACTGTATAAACCGTAGTCTGGTGCAGCCCCTTTGGTCTCATTTGTATGGTTAAGTTGGTGCCTACTTCCCCTACTGGCAGCCCTGCACATTTTAAGTGATGGATTAATATCTGGGTTTAATCTACATATTTATTGTCCCATTAATCCACTACTAAATCTTCTTCTTAAACCATCCCTAAATTAAATAATCCCTGAGATTTTGTTGGAAAATCTAGTTTCTTTGTTGAAATCGGCTGTCATCAATTGAATTAAATGTACTTACTTGAGAGGCTCGGATGTGGAGCAGGTACAGATTGGCTCATACGGAAAATCAACCAAAGTTTAAATGTGACAGCCACTGAACTTCTCACAACTACACGTATACAAATCATCATTTCTAATATGATAAAACTTAAATTATACAATCAATACTGACAAAGAAGACTAGTGAGAACATGGATTAATCTGTTTGATTTGGCAGTTCTCCCCAACATAATTTGATTTGCAGTTAAGCCATTTGGTTAACAACTTGTTTCGATGACATGAAGTGCTAAGGATATACAAATGGGCTTTTATGAAAGAGCTATTGATTAAAGCATGAAAATATTAGAGTTACATTCGCATCAGACTGTTCCTCCATTTAACTAATTAGGCACTGTTAACTGAATATTGTTAGATATTATTTAATGAAGAGATGAGCAATTTATTATTGCTTAGCTCATATTGTTTAGCAAATCAATCACTATTTTGAATGTCAACATTTACATTTATTAGAATCATTTACTTACTATACTAAGACATGGTCACACTCTTTCAAAACAAAAACAGCAATGTCAATGACGTTTACGAATAATTAGAGCCATGAAGTCAACAAACTCTTTATTACACTATCATAAAGGTGATACATTAATTGTTAGATCTGTCAAACTATTGCTGGTGAATTCTAGAGCTTGTGCAAACACATAATTGTCACTGTGAACAAAGGCTGTATTTATTGCTGTTTTCTCACCTCTGTAATTTTTGTTTATTTTGTCGCTGAGGGTAAAATTTACATATTCATCTAAATAGCACTCTCAGATGAGCGGACAGCAGTTTGTTTCTATTCCAAGAGTAGACCATGCTCACTAATCGGGTATAATTGGGCATGTATTTTAGCTATTCCGATTCTGTTGTTTCATCATGAGAAGATGATATGTTGCTTAAAATCAATCTTAAGCAAGTTCTTGTAGTAGAGTACTTCAGAAATCTGTGCTCCTCGTTACTATAAATGGATGTAGACTTCGGGTGATCTCTCTGGGATCTCCATGGGGACAGAGCAGGAGACTAGTCATTATATGATACACCTGTTTCACAAACACTGAAGGGAGGGGGTTAAATAAGATGCAGACCAGACGATGCTCCGCATAGACGCACGACGCAGACACATCGAGACTTGCACGGAGGCGTTGAAAATGTCTGCTGCTCCGTCAAGATAACCTTTACATCAAACAGAGTTACAGCTGAAACTCCCAGAGAGAGAATTTCACCTATGCAAATGTATGCTGAAACATCCTACACATAGCATGCAAAATCACAAGCAAAGATGATGTGTGAGCATAATATCATCATAAAGATTGTAACCTCTTAAAGTTAAGTTCAAAATATTCACTTTGTACTGCTGCAGATTCCCTCCAAATGTAATCCATTATAAAGTGGCATAGCCAGACAGAGTGTGAATAGAATCGGGTTTTGTTTCGGAAAGGCTTTATGGAGCTTGAATAAAACAAGGACTGTAATGCCTGGAGAAAGTTATTTGTTGGCTTCTCAATGAGAGAGCAGTAAATGATCTAATATATGCAGTCATCTTCTCCTCATGAACGGTCACATGACTAACCTCTCAGGATTAGCAGAGTATTTACATCATGGCTCTTCTGACACTATGAGAGAATGGAAGTCCCCCTGAGCCGGGAGGTCAAAGAGAGCAACTGTCAGAAACATCCAAGTTGATTTCACCCAGGCAATATGCTTCATCTTAAAATATTTATAAGATCTTGTCAGTATATTACAAAAGCACATTAACTTGTACCGTTGAGCACAACCACCAAAAGCACATTGTTGCTTAGTGCAAAGTACATTTGCTCACAGCCATTATAGACAACGAAAGCCTATTCAGTCACAAAAGCATGGTCTTTTCGCATATATTAGCTAACGGTACACTAAAAAACCTGTGTTTTGGAAATCAAATCATGTTTGTAAATAAAAA
The DNA here is from genome assembly GCA_007224835.1 of Danionella cerebrum. Lineage (NCBI taxonomy): Eukaryota > Metazoa > Chordata > Actinopteri > Cypriniformes > Danionidae > Danionella > Danionella cerebrum. Next base: position 19,794 of record SRMA01026401.1, read on the forward strand.
AAACTTTATGCAGCATATAAACCATGGAAAAGTTTAAAAAGTCTTATCTGGTGATGTAACAACCTGATTTTAGTATTCCTCCAATCACGAGTGCCTGCTGCAAAGCATGAGATATAGCTCCACTGGCACTCTCAAACACTCACATCAGGTGTCCGCCATGTAACATGTTACAAATAAACTCAAGATGATTCATTAAACTGGACTTCTCCACAGTGGGAAAACATGGTTCAGTGCAGAACACATCCAGGGCCAAAATCAAACATTTCAGCAGGGGAAAAACAGTAATAAAGGATGACTGAGACCCACACCAGGATGGGGTGCAAAACATACTTGGTGATTTATAGGTTTGAGATAGGACAGGCCAGGTTGGGGCGGGTCAGTGTAAGGCAAGGTGGGATGGGATGGGTAAGGACAGGAAATGGAGCAGTGCTTTAAGTGATGCACAGAGAGAGGCGTATCTCTTTACTGAGCCATATTTACATTCTGAAGTCTCTGCATTTTATTTGCCAACATCCATGAAAGAGAGAGTTCCGGCTCTTCTTCTTGTCCACTTAAAGCACTGAAACTGAGTAATGATAAAGGGAATATAAATTGCACAAATGAGCCAGAGAAACAGCCCCTATGAGGAATGTGAGATAAACATGAAGGAAATTAAGACACAATGCCCAACACAGTCACCCATTTGTTCACAAAGTCAACTAAAGTAATCATTGACAAACAGTGGGAAAAAGCATTCTTAATCATTTTCAAAAAAGACTATAGACCTTGTGCCACAAGAGCAAAAGTGAAAATTAGTGTTTAAATGTGGGCATGTGTGTTTATAAACTGAGAGAATACCAGTTTGAGAACATATGCTTTAAAGTATGTGGGAAGCTGGGACATGAACAAAGAACTACTGTGGTAAAATCAAACCAGTATAAAATTGTTTTGGTTTAACAACCCTTTCTTTATATGTATATACTTAATTTATGAGATCCTGTTCTCTCTCTCCAGTCACTAAATGTTACTCAAATGTGTTCACCTCCATCTGCAGCACTCGGGTTTTTATAGCACTCCATTTCACAGCAAACCTTGTCAGTCGTCGATGTCTACATCGTGCAACTTCATGCACTCCCTCGCCAGAGTTCTCCTCCAACTTATGCACGAGTTTCCCTCTTCAACCTACTTACCTGTGACCTGCTCTATCTACAGATTCCATTACGGACTCTGTGAAGTTCCTTCGTCAGCTTGTGTTAGTTAATAGTAGCCTGCGGTAGCACCCTAGCCATGCTTGCTATCAGATGGTCTTGCCCAAAGCTAGATACTCACTAGAGGATTTTTCCTCAGATTCCATTACCTTCGTCTGGAGCACTTGTACCTGATCTACACTCTTCAGTGGTGGAAGAATTCCTCAACTATCTCTCTGAGGGTTACGAGGTTTCTCTACTACCCTGATACTCTGGATTACTTACCTCTATTATCGCATGAGAGTTACCTGCTATCCTCTCATAGCAACTACTGGTTTTTAATAAAGACTGTTTACATTATGTCGTAGTGCTGTGTCCTATGTACAGTCATCCCCGTGACATTTTTTGAATTATGCAAAAGCAAAAGACAATTGTTGGCGGTGCTTCTTTTTAAATAAAATTTACAACAAAGGCTGCAACAGACTGTGCAGTCAAACCTTGAGCTTTTTACTTTTAAGCAAGCAAGAAATTCATCAACGTCATAGCTTGAGAGAAACATAATCTATTGCTTGCTGTCCCACATCATGCCTATAGAAGTATACTTACACCAATAGAAAAATTCTATTTTGTATGACCTATATTGAAAATGTAGCTTAGAACTTTATAAAATTTACACATGATTCGACTTCAGTGTTTTGAAAAGTCTTGTTTTATAAACTCAATAAGCATGGCTAATGTTTTTATAAACATGAAACATAGCAATTGTTGATTATTTTGAACTCAGAATTTGTCATATGTTTATTTGCACATAAATTTTGCGAACTGAGGTTTTTTTTTTAACTATACAAGTTTAACATTTAAAAATTAAAATTATTATTATTGTGAATTATTGTAGTGTCAGAGTTTCCATTATAATGCTGTAATAGATGCAGTGTGTAAAATTGTATTTCTTAAAAATTCTAAGAATAGTTACACAAGGATTTAATCTAGTGACGTTGTGACTGAAAGTTTAGATTGGACAACAGAAATGTACTCCTGTTAAACCAGGCTCCCTTTTTTGCTAAAATACCACTCATTTTCAGCATCACATGACCCATCATATATTAATAAATCATTGGCCAATGTTGGTTCAAGAAACATGCCTCATGATTGACATCGATATACCTTTTCATTTTTTTATGTTGATCTTTAATCAGCGTTCTTTAAGACAAACGTATTGAATATTCTTACTTACATTATTAATTCATGCTATGTATTGCTAAAACATGTAAAACAGTTTATTAAAAAAGACGTGATAAAATGTAAAACTTCATTAAGTACTCGGTTTATTCCTAACCTCACATCCATCATGTTAGTTTTATTTTATATTTTGCTGGTAATGTGGGGAGGGGCAGAATTCCGTCTTTTCTCATCGGTGTGAATTATTCTCATGTCCGCAATTGAATGAAGGGCATGGGGAAATGAGGAGGCAGATTATCGCTGAAAAATAAAAGAGAAGAGAGATTGTTTGCAGCTTAGAGGCGCTGCTTCATTTCTCTTCATTGACTCTAAATTACCACCAAGACTCATGGGATGCTTGTTTTTCCAGGTGCCCTTCAGATCATATAAAGCCTTGAAAAGTTCCCTCCTTACTTTACCCGATGAGAAACAGAAGATCTACTGAAAGTCCTGTTTAGGTAAAGCTCAAATAAACCCTGACTGCATGTGGTGCATAAGAGAAGTATGTGGAAACTATGATTATTTCATAGTTTATTATGATTATTCATATTTTGATTCTTTATTTTATAACTCATTTGACAAACTTTCTAAACACCACCATTTTGGTGTAGAAAATTCAATTGCCTTCCTGTCCACATTCAACAAACACTCACCGATCATATTATTAGGTATACCTTGCTAGTCACAGGTTGTTTTGCCTTTTTGTTCTTCATGCACTGGCATGAAATGGCATTTTCCACTGCACGATATGATACAGTTCAGTTCAGCATGGTTTTAATAGCTTTTCCACGGCGCTATGGCCATGGAACCAACATCATTTCTGGAACTCGCTTTGAGAAGGTTCTAGAACCAACACTTTGTCACCACACCATCACCACATTTGATTGGATGAGCGCTGATTGGTCCGAGAAAGATGTCATTGAACAACGTGAGAATACACAAACACAGTGTGGTAAAGCACAGTGGTATAAGTCATTAAAAAATTTTTAAGAAAATCCTAAATATAATTATGGCTGGTCAAGGATGGATGAACGAAGAGGTTCAGACCTTCTTCCTTAGTGTGATGGTATATAAATTTAGATAAAATGTATCTAAAATCATAATATAGCTATGCACTTAAAGTCTTATAGCAAAGTCAGAGTAAACAATGAACTTTCAAGAGTTAAGACACTCACCATATTGTGCCGAAAAGCAAGCCATGTGTCGTTGTCTTTAGATCTTTTGTTTGAAAAAAATCTATAAGTCTTCTGCAACATAGTGTGGACTTCTTTTTAGCCACTTGCAACTTCTTCCTGAATGACCCATCGTGAAAAGCTGTGTAAAACACCCATAGTCCAAGAAGCAAAGACAAGAGTCCTTCAACGCATTCGGGATCAATTATTGTTTTCCGGATATTTTCTAAACTCATGTCGCACTCTTTATTACGTGATGGAAGGGGTGCCGCAAAAAAATTAAAGACACATTCCCTCTGAGGCAACAAAGAAAAGGCAAGCAGGCCAATCTGAACTGAATTGTGCAGAACTGTTCCATACAGTGAAAAGTGCCGTGAGATTGCCATTAAGAAATGTTCCACCCTTAAGTTGATGGCTTCGGAGTTTGCGGTGTTACAAGGTTGGTATGAGTGGAAAACGTTAAAACTCATCTTTTGGCCATTGAATTTTGAGCTACGCCCTTATGTTTAGTTAATGCCCCTGCCGTACTTCAAGCATTCACCAATGACATTGCTGCATATTTTCCATGCATATTTTTGTTTTCACTTCCAAAATATCCTAAAATGTATTCTCCCCTTTTGAAAAGATGCCCCAGGTGGAGGGTTTGTCCAGGTCCTAGGATGTTCCCAGACCCCAGTGCACTTCTTTAGAGAACTAGCCCAAAATCCTTGCTTGCCCAAAATGCTCAAGTACTATTACTTTTATATATTACTACTTATACAATATACATACTACTACTACTTCCACTATAATTATTATTATTAATATTTAGATTGTGAAGATAAAGAAGGACACTATAGCACTTTTACAAAAAAAACTCTGAAATGTATGTAAACTGTGTAACTTCCTCATGGCTTATTAACAGATCCTATATTTCCTTTTTCCTCAGTCATGTCAGAAGAGCAGACATCATCTGTGGCATCTTAAATGCATCTGTTTGATGTGATTTGTTTGATCTCCTCTCGGGTTTTCCTCTTTGAAACGTAGGATATTCACTTTTGATTAGACGCAATACACAGGTTTTTCTAAGAGTTTATAAGGATTGAAAGGTCAGACAGTTGCATATTTATAGTCAATCATTGTAATTCCATGCTTAGGTGTTCATTGCTTCTGAAACAGCTGTCACCACAAGCTGTCAGGCAAAGCAAACTTCTTCATTAGCTGATCCTACAGTGTTCATCTCTATATCTAATGCTAAATCTGTTCATGTATGAAAAACAGTACTGAGTGCTTACAATGAGAAATGGAGTTTCAGTCATTGTAAAGAACATGAAAGGCGTGGCGTCTGATGCTAAGAAAGTATCCAACTGGTGAGAAATGGGCACTTTTAACAACACCATGAACAAAAGATAGACATGACACTAATCTTTTGTTTCTCAACTTCACTCCCTCACTTTGTTTCTGCCATATTGAAGATACTTACACTACAGCATGGAGTGGATGTCTTGTGGCATTTCTCCCACTCAGAGTAATCGCCCTCTTCTCAAGCTGCACGGCAGGGGATCACTAGGTCAGACCTGCTTTAATGAGACAACACAGACAGGTCTATATGCATGTGAGAGAAAAGGAGCGAGAGCAGGAGTGTATTAGAAAGGCATGGCCATGTCCTCACCAGTCTTTAGGATCAAACAAGCACATCCTTCAGGTATTTACTCAGTCTGTGAAGCTTGTGTTTGATAATGAAACAAGAGCTTAATCTCTTGATGGGGATTTCGATTCACAATCAATGTGAGCTCTCCGTGTTGATGATGCTCTGAACCATGGGAATTATATTATTGTATGATTTAAATATTGCAAAACTGCATTATGAAATATTTCATGAAAAGAATTAAGCTTAAAAGGATTTCCCCTTTTTTAGATATTCAAAAATCAACTATGGGGATGGACTGGGACCTGTCCAGGGTGTACCCGTGCCTCTCGCCCAATGTGAGCTGGAGATAGGCACCAGCAGACGCCCCGTAACCCCAAAAGGCAATAATCGGGTTAGAAAATGAATGAATAAACTATGGGGACGCTGTAACAGGTTTGGTGTTGTTGCATTTATTTTGATACAGTGAGTAGCATAGGATTATCATCACATTCTTGCTAAGCTCCACCCTCTTGGTAACAGCATATACATAATTAAATTGGTTTGGGTGTAGGTTTCATATATTTTATGAATATAAAATATTTTTAAGTGTTAAGGCTTTTACACACCTAGGTGTTTTTTTAAGCAGGGGGCTGCATGCTGTAAACTTTTAGCCTTAATTACTGTTAAACGCTGTGATTGGCTCGTCTGGTCACGTGTCAGCAGAAGATTTCACACGGCATGATTTTAGACAGATTCACAGAGAATGGTATTTATTTTCTCAAACTGCGACTCACAACCAAGCATTCACAAGAAAGGTCTGAAAACAGCGGTCACACGTGCCACTCTGATGCGCAAAAACCGGGATTATTATCAAAATGGGTGCACGCAAGTTTTTAATTTATTTATCGAGTCAAAATAAACCAAACCACTGTATATATTGCCATCTATGCCATTGTAATTTATGCCTCTGCAACTTCTCGTTGCCCACCGGATGTGGCTCTCATTGTCTGCAGATAATCACAGACATTTTAAACACACTGCAGGTTTGTGATTCGCTGACAGACAGAAGCATCTCGCTAGCCTGTGACTCACAGACCGAGTCATTTGTAGGTTTTGAGTTTAAGCCTAAAGGCCTATAAGGGCAGGGGGCAGAGACAGATACCTTCATCGAATTCCTAAAGTGTGTGGATCATTAATGCAGATAAGACATGTGAAATCCTCTGAGTGAGAGGGTGATATCATTAATGCTCATAACGATGGAGAAGAATACACGCATCTATTAAAGTAGTTTCATTAGTCAATAACTGCAGTGAGAAGCATTACCAAGAAGATTAAAGAGAACAGTGTATAACAAGACACGCAGAGGCTGGAAGCAAAAAATTTGAAAAAGGAAAGAATACTAGTGTGAGAGGTTTATAAAGATCAACAACTGCTAAGACACAAGTAAATGACTCAGCCAAGACTAGAATTGATGCCTCAAAGAAGACAGTCACTAGAGCGTTACAGCACTGTGAGATGCAGATGCAGAAAGACTCCACTTCTGATGAACAGACACCTCCAATCCAGAATTAATTTGGGATAGGTTTTGAGATAAGTAATACATACTTGAAACATTTGCTTTGTCAAATTGAGACAAAGCTAGAGTCGCTTGGCCATAAAGATGTTGTCTATGGTTAAGGGAGAGACATTCAACCGGACAACAATTCCTACAGTGAAACATGGTGGTGGGAGTATAATGCTATGGGATGTTTCAGTGTTTGGTACTGGGAATCTCATCAGGATTGAAGTAAATATGAAAAAGGAATATAATAAGCTGATTTTGAAAGCTCAGACTGTCTGCAGGAAAACGTGATACTCCACGTTTTGTCTTCCACAAAGAAAACAAACCAATACCTCCATATGATCACATCGATTGTGTACTTATGACATGTAACAAGTGACCGTGCACACGACACTCAACACCGCCAGAGTATTAACAGTGGTTATTGACACACAGAGTATTTCAAGGCAGTAAAGGTATTGTTCAGCAATATGGAAATGGCTCTCACGTGTTAGACTATAATCCTTTCTTCCAGGAACACGTGGTTTGAGCACCACTCAAGGGAGCAGGTGAGAGTACAGGTGAGAGCAGACAATGGCAATCGCACACTAACAAGAACACATTACAAAGAATCATCTGAATCTAGTGAGGAAGCACAGCACAGGTAAATAGCAGAAGGTATCCCAGAGCAGTCAAGAGGGAAAACCAGAGAGGGAGTACAGAAAGAAACACATTGATGACAGACAAGTGGATGCTGGGAGTTGTGGTTCTTAAAGGCAGCTCTGAAAAAAATAATAGAAATATTTGGAAAATTATTTAAAAAAAGCTTGTGGGGTACAGTCCACAGTTTGCAGCAAAAGACCTTTAGAGAGCGTTAATCATTTAGTCTTCAATGTTGTCTTTTGCAGGTTTAATGAAGTTACATCTGAGCTCTTGCCAGAATGTTTAAGTTTGAAAGGCCATAAGAAACATTGGGAAATGCAATGCAGATGTACGTGTGGGCATCCTTAAGAAGGATGGTTCGGGTATTAAGAAGCGAGAAGTAAGGCGCTGTCATCGGTCCAGAAACTATAAGCACAAGTGTGTGTTCATTCGTATAGTATGTGGAGAGAGAGAG
>SRMA01026401.1:27635-39048 GCA_007224835.1 Danionella cerebrum
AAGGGATAAATACTCTGTGTTGCGTTTATCTAATTCATATAGATGAAAGCACGCATCCTTTATAGCGCAGACCTCAATGCTTGAGACCGATTTTTACAGTACTGTATGTGTATTCTTAATAGTTTCCCATTGAGGCCAAGTGTTACCTTTTGATTTTGGCAAAAATGTTTTTGTCTTTTGTGTCAATGTTGTGGTTAATGTGCTGAAATTACACACTTCAATATTTTTGCTTATGGACTAAGCTTTCCTGATCCCTCTCAGTTCTTCAACAAAGAAACGTGTCTCACAATCAAAAAACTGCAATGACTTAAAACAGATTAACAGATCAGCTTTTGTTTGCTAAAACTCATTCAAAGATTCTTTGTAATATGTTACAGTGTCACTCGCATTTATGTTTGCGTGGCATCTATTTGGAATCATAGGAGAATTATCTCCAGAGGATACCTGTGATGTTCACTGAGATATACCCTTGCCAAGCTGCCTCGAATTTGTTTGAATAGTTTTTATATTTAAATAACAATTATCATGCCGTCAGGCTTGTTTTCAAGATTTATTTTACACGTAAAGCAGTGCAATTGATGCTAATATTATTTTGTTTTAGTATACATATAGAGGGACTCATATATATTTTATTTTTAATTGTGGAGGCACTTTCAATCATTCTATTTATTGTCAAAAGTAAAAACATTTAAGGCTCACGTATAGTGCAAGTTTTTTTTTTGGTCTAATTATGAAGAGATCTTGAAGATATGTGTTCGAAAAGACCACATAGGTGGTGTAGAATGGCTTTCATTTCTCTGGCTGCTCAAAAAGTTTGGTGTTTACAGAAGTATGCCAAATATGTTTAATTTTTTCTAGGCCCTCCCAGCTATTTTGATGTAATCTTGTCTTATAAAAATTTATAAAAGGCTTTCTCACACCCCTCTGTCTCTTTGTGTAATCCCAGACAAACTCAATGATGTTGAGATCAGAGCTCTGTGAATATGCGATTACTTCCAGTACTTTTTGTTTTTCTTTATGAAAAAGAGAGTCCTTAATGACTTTTTCTGTATATTTGGGGTTGTTGTCCTATTGCAGAATTAATTTGTGGCCAATCATATACCTCAATGTGCTGTGCGATTGGTGCGCAAACACATGTGCGGGGAAAAGAATGTAGTTTTTTTAGGAGCAAACAGGGAAATATAATCAGAAAAGCACACAGGTGGAGATCTCATGCAAAAAAGGGACTAATGCTGGAAAATTCAAATGGGAAAGAACACTGGCAGTAAGCATCTGAAATAAGCCTTAATATGTAGATAATAGACAATACAGAGATAATGATTTCGCATTGGAACGAAGGACCAAGATGACCTTAAAAACTGTGCAATCAGAGCACAGTGGCACACCATTCACTGCAAGACCATTTACACTGACAAGATCTACAACTTTTTTTTAAAATGCATTATAATGTTGCCTGAAGATGCTTGATATTTTACCACTCTCCAGCCTTTCAATAAACAAATCTATAGCCAACTATTTAAAATTTTGACTAACCAGTCAAGAGCACCTGTCATTATTATTCTGCAACCAGTTCCTATGTTTGCAAGGATAATTGAGTCTCTAGGTCATATTCCCAAATCAGAGCTTTAGCCTTTTGACTACAGTTGTCTCATGAAGACCACTTCTGACCAGACATCTCGGCAAAGTAGATGTCTATACCTGGGTTTCTGTCAGTTCTGAGCTGATTGGACCATTGGAAATCTTCCATTTTCAATGGGTATTTAGCTTGATGTGTTTTGCATGTTTAATGAGGCCAACTAGGGAGTCTATGATGCCAGGATTATAATACTAGGAGAGACCTTGTTGATGCAATGGAACTACATTGTGTTTCATTAGTGAATGGGTAATGGATTAGTGAATAGTCTAAAGCAGGGGTGCTCAGACTTTTTCAGCTTGCAAGCTACTTTTAAAATGACCAAGTCAAAGTGATCTACCCACTACAAAAATGTAAAACATCAATCAACAAACAATTTTTTTCAACTTTATTTTCAAAATTGACAAAACACACATAATAATTAATTATTTAGATTTTTTGTAATAACTTGAGTTTAATTTGATTACTTGCACTGAATAAAATCATTAGAACAGTTTTGCTTGATTTTGGTTGTAATAGAGCAATTTAGAATAAAGTTATAAAGCATGTTCTGGGTAAAACATATTTTAAATCTGGTAATTTGCAGACGGTCCCTAAGCAATTCCATGTCAGCGGGTTGCTCATAGACAGTAATGTGTTTCTGTGAATGCCGAGGGAAACTTGTTTTGATAAAAAACGTTTTGTAGTTTGTCCGCTACATAACACAGATTAAAAATAGGTATTATTTGTTTACTAAGAACATTCTGGTCTCCAGCTATTGAGCAGAGAAAACCGAATCCGTGAATCTGCAGCTAACTTTACTGAACTGTGACGGGATGGATGATCGGCTGATATTGTTTCAATTTCAGGCCACGATCAGGCCACGATCGACCAGTAGCACCTTAGTTCAATCGCGATCAACGTAATGAGCACCCCTGGTCTAAAGGCTAATAAAAGTTAATTTTCGTTCACAGAAACATGCCTCGATTGAAAATTATAGGTTCCAATAGGACATCACACATGGGACCAATTGAGTGGTTCGAAACAGAGTTTTGGAGTGGCATATCACATCCATTTCTCGCAAGGACACCACAAATCCTCTATTTTATCCACGTTTTTGTCAAAAAGTTCCCAGAGATCAGCCACCGACAGTTTAATCTGCTTAATATCCATGGTTGTTTTACAGGTTCTTGATTTTTTTTCTTTCTCATCATCTTCATTGTCTTCTTCCTGCTCTTCTTCTTTCCTGTCTCCCCATGTGGCATGGAGAGCATCTGGTGTACCACAAATGGCATTTTCAGGCAGGGAGACTTTGCATTACGTCTAGGTTACTTTCGTAGCCCCCGTTCCCTGAAGGAGCGAACACAGACGTATACCCATTTAGTCGAAGTCTCAACATACGTCTGCGGCTTGACTGAAAGGGAACGTCTAGGTTACTTTTGTAACCCCCATTCCCTGAAGGAGGGAACGCAGATGTATGTCGAGGCTTTGACTAAATGAGATACGTCTGCTGCTTGACTGAAAGGGAACTGTTTCTTCGACTCAGAGAAAGAGCATCCTGCTGAGAAGATATCCGAAGATTCAATACGGACTGGTGTGTGGAGTGATTGAGCTCCTGGATGCTTGCCAGGAGAAAATAACTTTCCTTTAAAGAAGTTACGCTTTAGAAATAGCACTCTGAAAGAGACAGCAACTGTAAGATCAGCTCTATATGGAGCATTTCAGACAAATTCTGCTCATTAAACTGCGTTTGCTTTTACCAAACATAAAAAAATAGAGAGGAGTAATGGATTTGTACTCACATTTTTACTTTCTAGCATGAACTTGAAATAGCAATTTTCACAAGTAGCACTTTCATTTCATAATGTGACTGCATCCCACTAGCACAGAACCACAAAAATGACAATGGAGTATGGACTGAAGCCATTCAAGCAGCATGGGGTTACAGGAATTTTGGTTTGGTGGTAAGATGTCCGTGAATAAAATGTATTTTACTGCTGAGTTGCATTTTATGCAATTGGCAAAGCTTCGCAACAATCAAAGTGACCCATTGCGCAGCAACAGAAGTACACCATGCTGATTTTGAACATCCTCCCACAGACAAATATTCTTGCGTATTCCAATTCGGAGTTGTGTGTGAAGGCCTTAACGCTTCCAGTAATATAAGTTGTGGGAGAGTTACGGCCACCACTCTGAACTGCATTCCCTCTCAGATTCACTATTGTACCAATGACCAAAGCCGGGAATACTGCGTGCAATTTTTTCAAATGTTTTTTCAGCAAAAATATAAACTTTACCAGTGAATCGCTGGTCTTAAAAGTTCCAAGTCCTTGACTATTAATTCAAGAACCAGGATGTTGAAAGGCACTCACTTGAAAATGCAACAAAGAAAAGTGCTTCTTTGGCTTTTGTGCCATTATATATTTAAATAATATTTAAATAATATAACCACTATCCCTCCACTGCACGTGTTAAAACCATCTAGCCTCTCTGACTTTGTCTCCAAAACAACCAACCTGAGCTGTCCCTCTGATGTGCTCATTCCTAATCTTGTCCATCCTTGTCACTCCTAAACTGAACCTCAACATCCTCATCTCGTCTGCTTCCATCTCTGCCTCTTGTCTCTTCCTCACTGCCACAGTCTCCAATCCATACATCATAGCTGGTCTCAATAATGTTCTGTACACCTTTCCTTTGGTTCTTGCTGACACTCTTCTGTCACACAACACCCCTGACACTTTTCTCCAACCACTTCAACCTGCCTGCACTCGTCTCTTCACCTCTTTTCCACACTGCCTGTTGCACTGGACTGTTGACCCCAAAAACCTAAACTCCTGCACCTTCTTGACAATGATGGGTGTATATGGGCACAAGCCACTTCCTGTTAAGGATGGAACTGTCATGGTCTGACTGTGACTCTGCCTGTTAATTACAACTTATTTTGTAGTTATAAACATGAATTTGAGAACCACTTCTCTGAATTTGATCGTTGGCTGCGTAAATGATCTTTCTTGCAACGTGTTGACATCGGTTCTGCGTAGCTCTGTTCAGGGTAGCTGTCAATCACATGGTCCCGCCTAATTTTTTTAGAGGAAGATTGAGTAATCGTGACCCACATGAAAATAAGCTTGATCCCAAAAAAAATACTTTTTTCAATGTATAGATAACTTTCGAAAATCATTAAAACCGTTTGTTTAAATAATGTAATTTCTGAGGAAATCTTTTTAAAAGTTCTGCTTTTTCCCATAGACTTGTATTAAGTGGTAATCATTCTGCAGCCAGTGCCATGGGGGCGATTACCACGTTTGGCTTCACTCCACCGGCCATGTGAGACACACTTTGTGGCATTATCTATGCATAAAAAGAAAAGATGTGTTTGGACAAGGAAATGGCTAGGCAATTGTGGACAGTATGGTCAGCCTGTGCAACTTCCAGGAGCTTTAAAAAACATTTATTAAATATCTGTGTTAAAAATGAACAATGGCGTCCAACACCTGTATTTCTGCTGTCCTTATGGTGTTTTCTACGCAGATAGATGGGTAACATGAAGTGATTTCGGGACTCCATTCCCTTGTCTAAAATACCCGCTGAGAAAATACCCTCTGTTTGAGAGAATCAGGGAAGTCTGCTCATAGCTGTGCTTTAGAAGTATGATAACCTCACGTTACATACGAAATTTCCAAACAGGTTTGGGATTGTCTTGTTGCCGAAAAATTGGTGCTCGTTGTAAGGGTTAAGCACTTTTCGTGACCTCATGTATACCATCCAACATGCGATTAGCCTAAAATTGCCTGATCACCAATATAGTCACATGACTGAAAAATTGGCTACTTTTAGAAAGTATTATTCATCTATCATAATTATAGATTCATTAGGTATTAAGGACCTTCCTCTAAATTTTCCCTGGATGAGTGTGACCCAGTTTGAAATCCACTGCAGTTAATGGTGTAAGTTTGCTGTGCTGCAGCACAAGTAATGGTCTGATTGGAGACTGGTTTGGGGTTCAGCCAAGACTTTGAGTGTGATTGATGTGATTTTTGGTGCAGAGTTAGAAAACTGTGCCTGTAAGTGTGTGTTTGTGAGATGAGTTGAGGCTCAGACTGTTTGGTTTTGAATTTGCGGAAAGTTGCAGTCAATGAGCAATCAGCACCTTCCATGAGAGACAGAGGTGCTGCATCTCCTAAAAGAATGAAAATGGCATTTAACTCTATCCCTGTTGAGAACAAAAGCCTTCTGAGATTTTCAACCTGTCTCAGAGACTTCAGCACCCATGAGCAGGTGTGGAGAGATTGAGCTCCTGGACGCTTGCCAGGAGAAAATAACTTTTCTTTAAAGAAGTTACACTTTAGAAATAGCACTCTGAAAGAGACAGCAACTGTAAGATCAGCGCTATATGGAGCATTTCAGACAAACACTGCTCATTAAACTGCGTTTGCTTTTACAAAACATAAAAAAATAGAGAGGAGTAATGGATTTGTACTCACATTTTTACTTTCTAACATGCACTTGAAATAGCAATTTTCACAAGCAGCACTTTCATTTCATAATGTGACCGCATCCTACTAGCACAGAACCACAAAAATGACAATGGAGTATGGTCTGAAGCCATTCAAGCAGCATGGGGTTACAGGAATTTTGGTTTGGTGGTAAGATGTCAGTGAATAAAATGTATTTTACAGCAGAATGGCATTTTGACCCATTGTGCAGCAATAGAAGCACATGACACCATGCTGATTTTGAACATCCTCCCACAGACAAATAAATCAGAGAATAGAATAAAATGTAAAAAATTAATAGTAGGTTTATTCCAATAAAGAAATAAAAAATCCTGAAAAATATATTGAGTAAATGAACTCACCTTTATCAAACAGCAATTTTCCTGGCTCCCAGGTCTCTTTTCTGCCACTACAAAGATTCTACCCTCAGTCACTGACTCCATGCGAACCTCACTTTGTGGAGATCATTGGATGGTTTGGAATCCAATCTAATCTTATCAATAATCCCAAAGCAGTCATGCGGCGTGGTGTAGTGGTACTCCGCAGGACACATATGTGTGGTTGCACAGGGCTGATGTGAGTTTGAATCCCGAGCTTGTTGTCTTTTCCATCCCACCTCATCCTCTCTTGTCCTAATTTCCTGTCACTCTTCACTATCCTTTCCGCTCAGAAAAAAATCTATAAAGGCTACAGCCAAATAATCTTTAAAAAATAATAATAATCCCAAAGCAGATGGAACCATAATCACGAAGTAAACAATTGGTAACATGCCGTGATAGTTCCCTTGAGAGTATGAGGGATGCTGCTAATGACCCCAAAACACACTCCCTACTATTAATTTTTATAATTGGCCCTTTTTTCCTCAAAAGAGCAATCAAAACTTAACTGAGACTGTCCTACCCTCAACCAGGACCATGTCCATGACAACAGAAAAGTGGTTAAAAAATATGAAGTGCAGCCATTCTCCAGACCTTAGTTCCATGAAAATTCTATAGCGAAAGTTTGAGAAAAATTTGAGATACGGATGCCACCCTGGAACAGATTATTTTTCATATCTTGAGGTACCACTGTACCATGGTATGTTTTGGGGTCAAGTCAATCTCACTCATATAAGTTTCGAATCAGTTGATGACTACTTCAAATTCACTTTAATTTAAGTCAACATTCCATTCTTCAGATGTAAAATCATTTCTCTTACTGTGACGGTAGACACATGTGTTGTACATTTTTATGACATTAAATAAGTGGCAAGAGTAGAGAAATTCAAAACACTACATTTGAGGTACTGTACCAGTAAACGGCTTCCAATCGTGTATGCATCTCATTTTCCTTAGAACCAGAAAACATGTTTATATGGGTTGACATCTGCTGGTGTAGATTAAGTACTTTGACAGACAATTGAGCCTGAATTATACTGGGTCTGTTTCTGAGTCATGCTTACAGTCCTTTCTAATGAATGTACAGTGATGTATGTTGTGTATGTTTGTAAGTTGATTTTAAATGTTATACGTTTTATTAGTTATAATTTATATATTTTTTTAAGTAAAACTGAAACCAATAGAAAATACGTTAAGCAGAAATGTTAAATCTTCTTAGACGTTGAATGGTCAGGAGTGTTTTGTAAGCATTCAGGGAATTGTTGCTAGTAGCTAAAAGAAATAATCAATTTCAGCTTGTATGAGTTGTTTCTCTTGACCTTGCCGCTATGTGACCAATCCATGTTGTCCTCCCTGTGTGTGCAGAATATGACAGTGTTCTTACTCTTGACTACAACTTACAGTTTAGTTTACATTTAACAGACAATTCCATCATATGCAACTTATGAAGAACATGGTGAAAATAGCATTCTATTATTTAAATATATATTACAAGAAATGGCTGTTACTCCTTAGACAAACTAGTACTTTTTGAATAAAAAAATAAACTTATTATAATAAATATTGTAATAAATCTTCTTAATCACCCAAAAAAGTACTTTATACAAGATCAAACTCAAACAACCAGCTTCCTCGGGTTTACTGAACTGATAATGACAATCTTTCATACAGCAGTTTTAATGAATAAACTAAACAATACAAATGCAGTTTAGGAGTAAATCTAGAAAATTATAACCTGACTTAAATACACACTTTTACTGTTACATTAAAACAATATATTCTACAATAATGATGGTTATTTGCTCAAGAGCAGGGCATCTTTAGTACACTCTTTAATGTAGTTATTGCAAAGAAAACCTCCAATTGAGCCATTGTCCATTGAAAAATAAAGATAACAACACATGTGTTCTAGATGGTGATTACCTATAGTTTCCTCATATCAGGATTGAAAAACTCTCTCTGGCAATGAACATAATCAAACTCCGACAGGGATCTGTAAATTCCTATGTCACAAGACAGTTTTCCACTGGAAAAGTCCCATAAAATGTAAATAAACCAAACCATCTTGACTTAATAATTCTTTAAACCTTATTATATTGTTGTCAAAGTCACTTATTAGTTCTAATTAAAGGATCGCCATGGTGAAAAAATTGCAATACAAATAATCTAATTATGATGTATTTTTGAATGATTTTGAATGACAAATGTAGCCATTATAACGTTATGAAATTACATATTGTGTTTACTCCCTTATGTTACATGACTTGGGATGGATTTCTGCCCCCTAGTATTGAGATTCCTTTAAAAATTGTGGTGGTATTTATTATCAATATTGACATAATGGAATCACATGGACAACATTTCCGTCGAGCTATCCATTGAAAAGTGAGAAGTTCAAGGATTTCCATTCTAACCACAGTTTCTTTGTGCTTGATGACGGGTTTACCATTAAATTTAAGCTAAAGTAGTTCAGCCCATACATGCATATGACAAGCTTGCCTCATTAAGTTCAGCTGTCAACATTACAAAAAGTTATTGTTGCAAACTTGTATTCCCTATAGTGCACTAAAGGAGACCATGGTGCATTGTTGATATTTAAGTTTCTTTATAAAATCTTTAGGTAAACATGCATTTGAAGGGTACACTATATCCGTGTTTCCAGGTTCTGGCCTAATTTCTATAACCAGAGTCAGCAGAAACTTTTCAGAGTTAGCTCATTATAAACTGACAGTTTTCTTATCACACCAAAGACATGTAAAAGAATCCGAAAGCTTTCAAAATAAACCTTAAAGTAATCTTCACAGTGACTTAAATTGCTACTTATTGTCAGCAACACCATAACTGCATAGTCTGTGTTGTCCTCCTAATAGCCACGGTGTTTGAGAAGCTTTCAAGGATCAGTAAAGCAAGGTTGCTTCCAGACTGTGTGGAAAGAGATGTGCTGTCATAGATTGTCTGTGGAAAGTGCTGATGTTCATTTAAATGCAGAAAGGATTCTTAGGTTTCTCTGAAGTTGTTTTGAAAGGAAGACACAGAAGTGTGTTTTGATGTCTTGGATGTGTTCTCTTTTCTGCTGCATCGCTGGGATTCTCATAATTTTCATAATGGTTTCCGCAAGCAGCCCATTGATTTTTACAATCTTTTTTTCTCAGCTTCAGAAAATGGCCCTCTTTGGATTCTAGAATCTTAATAATTTAGCACAAGGTACAGCTTACTGTACTGTTTTTATGAAAATCTTTGAAAGTCATTTAAGTGTGTTTTATTTGATTTACCTGAGCTTCTTTCATTCTTACCTCTCTTACTTTTTTATGTTCAGGGCTTCTATGTGATCATTCAACTTGTTTATCAGTCCCATGTGACTAGAATGTGTCCAAAAATTGTTATATTAAATAAATACATTATGATAATCCAAAACTGATGTGCACATAAAGTATATTCAGATAGCTGTTGTTTTTCAGTATAAACACATTTGGGATATTTAAGGTGGATGTCACATCCTCGTCCCTCTGTTACACTACAATTGCTTATTTTTTCAGTTTCTTGTATTAACAAGTGCCTTTGAGTCTCTTTTCCTATTGTGTAGAACAATATTATGATGTTTCTGGAGAAATCATATATAGTCTCTTCTTTCTGTTTTTGACTAGCAGCAATAGGAGTTTCTTAATGGAGGCTGTCCCCAAACATTGCACATTTGCAAGTCATGTCCGGTAGCAACGTAAAACCTAACAGAATACACGGGTAGAAAAATGCTCTTTCTAAAATGATTATTACAGAAAAACATATTTTTCATAGGTTAGTATCAGTTTTATGTACTTAAAACAATGTACAAAAACAAATTGCACGCATGATCCCTTCATTAACCATTTTAAATTTCTCAATCTGGTTTTCCAAATATATTCCTATAAATTTAAATCTTATTGCAAAAATGCTAAAAGATTACTTTTACATTTAACTTTGGAAAACAAATTAAATAAGTGCTGGTCACTGGTCTCTGTCCCTGGTTGAATTGTGGTTGAACGGGATATGCTTGTGAGAGGATTCTCCTGGTCTAACAGAAATGATGATCAAAGAAAAAAGACGGGGATTTATAAAGATTAAAGCCAAGTGAAGGACAAACAGATTCCTCCCTTGTTTTGATGAGAGGAAATTAAGGCTGAGGCTCAGCACCGGGTGAATACAAACAAACAGAGCCTGGCAAATGATGCATCATAGATAAAAATAAATAAATAGAAACACAAGTAACATGTTTTCAGTGCCTGTAATTGCTGAGAATTTCCAGGATGTTATCTGTCAGTGACTTTGAGATTGGCAGAGTATGGTTTATTATATTTCAGTTTTATCCAGGATATCACAAGAGATTTAGGAATCAAAATAAAATAAAATAAAAAAAACTGCAATTACCTGGATAACGTCACATATCAGCTTGAGTGCAGTGTTAAACAAACCAATGTAAATGGCTTGGCAGGCACAGCTTTATTGAATATGTAGGGACAAATATTTTACTTGTGTAGACAAACATTAAAAGCATGCACATATGTACACTTACCACTTTATTGGGTACACCTTGCTAGAAATGGGTTGGACCCCCTTTTGCCTCCTTTGTGGAATAGATTATACAAGTTCTGGAAAAAGTTCTCAGAGGGATTGGTCCATATTGACATGATGGCATCACATGGTTGCTGTGAATTTGTCATCTGCACATCAATGATGTGAATCTCCCATTCAACCAGATCCCAAAGGTGCTCTGTTGGATTGAGATCTGCTGACTGTGGAGGCCATTTGAGCACAGTGAACTCATCATTAGCTACTGAATATGATAGTGATGAATGGTATTCTTAGATAACCATTGTATGGGGCTTTCTTCGAAACAACAAAGAACAGTGACCTGCATATATATATATATATATATATATATATATATATATATA
>SRMA01026401.1:39068-102130 GCA_007224835.1 Danionella cerebrum
TATGGACCAAAAGTCATATCACGATATATTTAGGCTGAATATCGATATACGATATATATCCCGATATTTTTATCAAAAAGTGAGAGCAATTGTTTAGTCACAGTCAAACCCAAATATGACATTTCACAAGTAGTTTTATTTAAACTGGCCGGATGAAACAATACTCAGCTGTTCCCTTGTTTTTGGGAATAAAATATAAATATATTTGAATACGCAAATAAAATATAAAAATCTAAAGTTTGTATAATGCTCTACATTCATAAATTATTAAAATATTCAATGCTGTAAGCAACTTAGGCGATTGCATTCTTTTAAACTTTTTAAACAATATTTATAGTTGAACAATGTGTTACAAGTAAATTTGACATCTACGCGGCATATAAGCAAAATAAAAATTAAAACTTTTTCACGAGTAAACATTTATGTGAACTCTCATTGGCTTAGTCTGTGTAATCACGTGATTGAATGCGCGTTCACGCAAGAGGGGAGTCGGAATCTGCCGGGGAGTCGAAATATAGCACAACAACGGTACACCGCGGGAAAATGAAGCTTGAAGGGAGCTTTGTGTCGGGGCTGGAGCTTTTGCGGGTTGCAGTTGGCTTGCAGCTGGGGCCTCGGCAGTGCGCAGTTTCAGAGACTCTTCATACTGCAGTTTGTGCCACTGTTTTAGATGGTGAAAAAGATTTGTAGTGCTTCCACCCCTGGCTGTAACTTCTTTATGGCACTCCCTACATATGACATGGTTTTGTTTCTCATCAGAAACTTTGAATCCGAACCATCTCCATATTACTGAGCCGCTACTTTTTTTGTTTACCAACTAATTTCTCCGCATGCTCAGCAGATGTTGCTTCCTCCATGTTTGTTGAAGAGTGCCGGCGGATTGTCTGCTCCAGAGTCCAGCCCCTCCCCTCTCTGTGCCTGAAAGAGGAGGGGCATGGCCAGGGGCGCGCGAAGTAGTACTGAGAGCTCCGGGTTAAAGCAGTTTGCTGGAGCAAGGCTCACAGCGCAGTTTGAACTACGCAGCCTATATCGATATATGCGATATGGTCAAATTTCATATCTCGTTTAAAAATATATCGATATATCGCCCAGCCCTAATATATATATATATATATATATATATATATATATATATATATATATATATATATGAACTACGACCTGATAGAGTTGAAAGGTCAGTATGCTTCGGTGGCAACAAACAAGCAGTGCAGCCGAAAAGAGACGATAAAAAGATCATTTCATTTTCGTGACGAATGTGAGGTAAAGGTTTTTTTTACCCTGAGGTTGTCTGCCAGGACTGCCAACATTTAACTAATTTCTTCTGATTTAAATATGGTGTTCAGCATTTCCCCTAAGTTTGAGAATTATACTGTATTTTCACGACTATAAGGCGCACATAAAAGTCTTAGATCTTCTTCAAAATGTGTAATGCGCCCTATGTGTGTTCTTTTTTCTCTTTATATGCAGTCTATGGTGTGTTGTTATTGTAAAGCGGATATAGTAGAGGACACCATGAGAACGTTAAAGGGGCAAGTGTGGGCGTGGATTGTATATAAAAGTATGGGTGTGGTTATGCAGAACATAGTTGTTTTAACAAAACTGAAAATGGCAAAGAGACACGCTCATGAAGCACAGTTTAAACTGAAGCCATTAGCTACGCGGAGGAACATGGAAATCAAGCAGCCGCGAGAGAATCAAAGATTAATGAATCGATGGTTCACAAGTGTTTTATTCCCCCCACGCATCACCATCGCTGTTGATCTGTGACTCTATGCGTGCCCGTCTCACAGCCGATGTGAAAAAAAGTGAAGCAAATGAACTCTGAGCTTGCTGTCATTCTGGGAAGCCTGACAAAGGAACTCCAACCGCTGGACATCGGCATGAACCGGCCGTTCAAAGTACAGCTGCAGGCAGCGTGGGAGCGATGGATGACCGATGGAGACCACAGTTTCACCAAGAGTGGAAGGCAGCGCCGGGCGAGTTATGCCACAATTTGTGAATGGATTGTTGATGCTTGGGCTAACGTGTCTGCTGGCGACACGAGCTTTCACAAAAGCCGGCATGTTAGTGTGAACCTGGCATGTTAGATGGAGATTTAGCGCAGCTTTTTAACTCAGAAACAGAGGATGAGGACTTGATGGATTTGACTGGTGAAAAAAAAAAGTGAATAGGCTACCAAACTCAGAGCAACCGTACTATTTTTAAAGACGCACACTTCTATGATTGTGTGTTGTTGTAAGGCGGACATAGTAGAGAACACCATGAGAAGTGTGGGCGTGGCTTGTATATAAAACCCGCGCCCTATAATCCGGTGCACCTTAAGTGTGTCTTAAATACGACTGTCAGCCATTATGCACTACAGTACCAAACAAGGGCGTGGCGGAAGCATGACTGTAGCTCTCTGTTCCTCTCTAAACGCTCGTTCTGATCATGTTCTCATGATCACTGATATGGCGGAGGGTAGATTATGTTTTCCCCTTTGTGTGTGTTCACCAAATGCACAGTTAAACAGATTAAACAGGAATTCGGTCCGGTTTCTACCATTTGCCCAGGTTGCACACTGGTATTGAGTTTTGGCACAAGAACTCATTTCATCCATAAAGTCTTACTTTGAGAGCCACGAGAAGTGTGACTGTTTCGACTGAGTAGTATCCACGGTCGACGTAATCTCCCATGAACAGGTAGTTTGTGTCTGGAGACTTTCCTCCAATCCGGAAGAGCTCCATCAGGTCATGAAACTGTCCATGTACGTCTCCACATACGGTGACCGGACAGCGCACCTCCTGTACATTCGACTCCTTCGTCAGGATCTCTTTAGCCTGCAGAAATAAAAGTAAAAATTAACAAATAACCAACATCTGAGTTTCCCTGGCAACTGTCAGCTTTTTTTAATGCTGAAACCATCAGTTATTATAATCCCGTCTCTTTGATGGCTCCAACAACCAAGGCAGCAACAATAGTCGGTATAACCCACAGTTACATGGGGTGTATTAGACCTCTTTAGACAAGCATTGTGCCTTTTATTCAATGGAGAACACCGTATTCGTTGAAGGCATCTTCTTTGAACGACCTCTTGTTTTCAGACTCCACAAAACAAACCATTTCCTCTCTTCCCCTGGCCCACGCTTCTCCCATTGCCCCTCAGCAAAACTCATCACAAGTAGACACGCCACATCCTGTTAAACCCTAACAGTGTACAAAAACAAACTAGATGAGATGATTCGTTGAACGTATTCGTAATCAGATAATTGCACACAAAAACATGGATGTTTTTTTTTTGTTTTGATTTTGTGTTTAATGACCAGCCCCGACCCCCAAGTGGCAATTTCTTTACTGGCCCCAGGGGTCCGCAGGTTAAGAGATGGTCAGTGCATCACTACAGCCTACCCAGTTTACTGTTTATGACAATGAAGATTACAGAACAATTTGCCATCACAAGAAAAATCAAGCATTATTCCTGTGGAAACAAAGGTTACAAACAAAATGGCCACTGTGCCGATCCAACCTATTGTGACGATTTTGATGATTAACAGACATAATAACCATATTACACCGCATCCACAAATACACGGTTGGTTTTACCATTCATAAATCTGACTCGAAAAGCAAAAAATAAAATCCATTGACGTTAATTGACGGGTTTGTCAGGAAACAGCGCCATTTTAGCTTCTAGAAACTGATTCGGCTGCAAAAACACAACAAAACCATGCAGCCCTTTTATTTTAAACTAGTTATCATCTATTTCCATAAAAATGTAGATATAGACGTCACTGACCGGTGCGTAACTAGTCCCGACAACTCAATGTTCAGCAGCAGTGAAGAATTATAATCAAAAGACAACTAAAGAGTTTGGAGAAACTGCGCTCTGCGAGTGTTTAAACCCCGTCGCCATCTTGTATCGGTAACTGTCGTCGTAACGTGAGTTAACTCACAACTCCATTATGGCAAATTAAATGAATGACTTCACTTTGCGTACCTTCTCACAGAGAGTCTTAACCTGGTTTTCTGACAGCTGTTTGCATTCATTGAGCTGCTCGATCCACTGATCCAGCTCCTTCGTAAACGCCTTTTCCTCCATGTTTGTTTTAGCGCTGACCCTCGAGTTCCACGCGGAGTTCTGGTGTGATGTCCCCGCCTGAGGTAACCGGGTTACTGCGAACGGTTCATGAGGCCCGGTGTCCCGAAAGTGTGTTTTAACGGAAACAAATTAAGGACTCTGGTGACTAAACCAGTGAGCCTAAGAGTCCCACCCTGAAGCACGGCGTGTTTCTCAGGACACTCCTCCCCGAGTCCCTGCGGCCTGTAGCGCGGTGACGTGCTTCTTCTTCTTCTAGCGGGTTGCAATCCAAGCGTTTGTCGCATTACCGCCACCTACTGAGCTGTAGTTTGGCCAGGGTACTCTAGTAGATGAAGGAAAGGATCAAATATTCGTTCTCTCCTTTTCAAGCCGCTTATTCCCTGTCGGAGTCACGGGGGTCGGGGATCTCCGACACACAGCAGGCGAGCGGCAGTGGTACACCCCAACTTTAAGAAGCTGCAGACCCGGAGACCCAGATGCACGCGCAGAAATACACTTCCAGACGTGCACGCGCAGAAATACACTTCCAGACCTATTGCTTTTCCTGACAGCGCCACCTGCTGTTTGGAAGATTAACTAACCCAATTAGTTCAGATCATCTAACCTGAATTCAATCCCTGCAACTATAACCATTAACTATTACACATAATAGGTTATGATTTCATGAAGTAAAATTAAGTTGAATCCAACAGTTTTTGTTCAAAGACAAATGTTAAAACATACCTGGAGTGATTTATGGGTCCCTCGGAGGAGCACCCCTGTCACGACAAGCCCTCCAGCTCACAACACAAATAAAACAAATAATTAAAAAAACTCGAGAAAAAAATACCAAATCGCACAAAAATTATTTAGGCAACCAAAAATAACGTAAGCTGTAATCTCATTCTTCTTCTGATGGGTATTTAAGGCGGTTTGCATCTTTTCTTTAGTGCATTACTGCCACCTAACAAAATTTACGTTATTTTATTATTTAATTATTTATTTAAATATTTAACTATTTCTCATGCTATATTTATTAGGAAATATTTAATAACTATTTAATATATGTTACATATTTTCTATATAATAATACTAATTAATATCTATTTTTTTCTGTATCAATTAATTAATTTATTTAAGAGTCCTTTCTTCTTTACCTCTGCCCTGGGGTCTGGAGTTTATATTCCTCAGGTGCCTCTGTCCTCAACAAAGACTCACCTGGGCGCAAGCTCCGCTGGCTATGGCAGAGAGCGGAGTAGTCCAGTCTCCTACCCCTCTCATGACCATTCTCCAGTGTCCAGTCCCTGCGTTTCTGCCCCAAAGCCCTGTAATGGGAAAACGATCTCTGTGCCATATGATTTCTTTACTCATCATGTAGACACTTTCATTGGGATTTTGAAAGCCTGTTCATTCTTTTCTTAAACACATCTCAATACCACTCAGCCCGACCTTAACATCTTGTAACTGTGCCTTGAAGCGCTAGCCTCCTATGCTCCATAATATGAAGATACGAATATCTCTAGACCCCTAGGCGCCATACCAACACGCCATAACATCTCTGACCATAACGTAGGAATCTACTCTGGCGTCCGACATCCTACATACGTAAGGAGTCTAATCGGAAGGACATGAATGACACACAGTGGTCATCACATTACAAATAGAGCAGCAAGGTGAAGGCTCATTTCCACCACAGCCCTCATCACTGCAGTCCGGCCAGGGTGACCGTTGGCAGGTCTGGACCCTATCTCCTGTCAGCTTGCCTCTCAGTGGGTCATCCGGACAATCTGGTTGGGCTACACAATGCACACCGCTGTCTCCAGGACAGGAGCCTCATTCCTGCGAGAAAAAATTGCTGCCCATTTGTAAAAAAACGCAGTCGAGTCAGTACCTCCAGCCAACATGGAATGTGAATTTTACAGTCCATACTTTCTGCTCCCAAAGAAGTCGGGTGTGTTGCGACTAATCTTTGATCTGAGGCGTCTTAACTGTTACCTGGACAAGTTTCGGTTGAAAATGCACAGCATTCTACCATGCGTTCCTCCTGGAGATTAGTTCTCAACAATAGACCTGATGGACATGTACTTCCACGTAGTGGTGCTTTCTGCATCCCAGACCTTTCCTGAAGTTGCCAGTGCCCTACCCTTTGGTTTTTTTCTACTCCCCTTGCACCGTCTTGAAGATCGCGAGGGTAGCTCTCACCCTGCTGGACTGGTATCGGGATCATGGACTATCTCAATGACTGGCTTGTATTAGCCACGTCGCATGAACAGCTGATTCACCAAAGGGACCATGTGCTTTCAGGTCTGAAAGTCAACCGAGAGAAGAGCCACCTTGACCGTCGTGGGTCATCTCTTTTCTCGGGGTGGAGCTGAACTCCAGGGACATGGGGTGATCCTTCTGCCCGCTCCGAAACCATCATGTGCTTTGTCAGGACACACAGCACAGAGATTGTAGTGTAAATAAACCACCACAACGACTGCTATTTGGAGTTGCGACAGACTACTGTTCCTCAGGGCCATTCACATCCAGTGTGACCAACCAGATCACAGATTCACTGTCCAGGTTCACTCCACCCATAGGAGAATGGTGACTCCATTCCCTGGCTTTTCAGCAGATATGGGCTGGTTTGGAAAAGGAATTAGAGAATTAGGAATTTTTTTTGGATATGCGGTGGCAGAATTTTTTTTTTTGACCACACAGCTACACACACAGATTTTCTTTAAGAATAACCTAATTTTGTATAGATTTTTTTTAAATGAGTTTTTTAAACTAATTTTTGTGGACTATTTGTTAAAGTAAACGAATCAATACAAATGTTAGAGTTTGGACTGTGTGCGTGCAAAAGGCCATCATCATTTCCATCGTCAGTCAGCTCGATTGGAGATGCCAACACACCCTTTCTGTTCCCTCCCTTCTCTTGTGGGGAACAATGCTTTTGTCCCTGCTTCTTCGCAGGGCAATGACTCCCCACGGGTAGAGGGGTGCTCTCCTGGTCCCCCGCTCCTTGACCGAGGACAGCTTCCAGTGTAATGTAACATCCCCAGTATAACAGGGATATCCCGTGCCAAGGGCAGAAGGAGCACCCATACAGGTTTGTGTGACTGTTGCTGCTAATCTTTTTTACATTTTCAAGACGTGTCTGTTGGTAAATATCCTCTTGTAAATTTACACCATTTTGTGGCAGCATTTTATTAGGAAATTAAAAATATTCATCATAATGAAACTATGTTTTGCAATGAAATAATACATCAGCTTTTTAACCATTTTTGACGAAGCGTGTCGTCCTTGGGAAGCGTAAAGAGATGGCTCTCTCCACGGCATCCAAACATACATCTCCTTGTAGAAGTCATGTTGTAATCCGGAGAACTATAGAGAAAAGCACTCTGAACGAGGAGCTTCGTTGAGACCAGCTGTTGCTAACAGTAGCTCCCTCAGCCGTAGACGCGAGTGTATGCCAGAGCTGGTGGGGGAGGAGCGGTGCAGCAGCAGACGGGGGACAGAGGCAGAGCAACGCAAAAGGGCCGGGGCTTCGCAAAACAGAGTGTTTTAGCACTCCACAATGTCTACCGCAGGAGATTCAAGGATTACTCAAATATTCATGAATGACTCAAAGTCACGATGCAGGTGCGTTTTTAATGAGGGACTGACATTATAACACAACATAAAGCTCAATAAAGTAGATTTTGTGTAATCCCCCCCTTTACATATTCAATCTTTCAGTACAGAGCATAGACTATGTACTGTGTAGACAATGTGACACTACCATTGGGTTATGTAGGCAATTCCTGAGCTGGACTGAAGGCAGCCATTAGCGGGTGCACATGTGACTGATAATTGAATTGAATTGAATTGAATTGAATTAGCCTTTATTTGTCACATACACTGTTACATGTAGTGAAATTGGAAGGACGGAACTGATGGTTTCATAGCTCCGCCTCGCGTTTGACTCACACACTGATGTTATATACAACTTATTTTGTAATTATGAACAACTTGTCAATATTTTTAAATTACATTACACAGTATTCTGTGTACATTAACATTTTGACTATTAACAACACTGAAATTGTACAAAAAGTACAATTCTGATTATTACATTTTGTTAATTTTGATGCAAAAAAAAAGAGAACAAACTGTTTTAACATATATCAATAGTGTTGAGACAAAATAGAAATGAATAAGTTCCCTCAAAAGGAAAGATAAGGTCAAAACAATGCAAAAATTTTATTTAAAAAAACAACAGGCGAACCTCTCCTTAACCTTATACACTGTTCCAATCACATTTTGTTCCATTGTGCTTTTTGTGGCCGTATTTAGAAAAACACAAGCCATATCTCAGTCACAGATCTTGTATTTCCAATGGTTATCCCTTCGTTTCACCACTAGATGACAATGATTTGGGGTCTGTAAAATGAAACTGCCAGACAATCGCAGATTTTCTCACATTTGAATTACCTTGCATATTATGTATCATAACGCTTGTAATGTTATATCTATTTTGGTGGATCATTCCTACTTTATTCAAAACATCTGGTGTGATAGGCACACACACCGGTGTTTGCAGAGAGGGTTAAAAAAAAAAGCCAAATGAAACCTTTAAACAGCTTGTAGTGTAGGCTACTTTTTTTGCAGTTGAAACGTATTCTATTGATTTGAAACTAATGAAGATTAATTAATTAATTTTCAAATTGAAAAACAAAATAATTAATGGTTAAGTAATTTTTTACATAATAAACTGGATTAAATGTCATATTGTACACATTCTTGCTATTATTGGCAAATATAAGTGCAGACAAAAGTCAATAGGGAATGTCATTTTTAATCAGCTTCAAATACTTTAATAAATCTGGAAGATACAACAGAAACAAAATGAAGAGATAGACAACAACATGAATATTAGCTCAAGAGACCTGAGTCAAAAACAACACAGTCACAAATCCACGCTCGCACTCGCTCTCTCTCTCTCAGACACAGAGAAAGTTAACAAAGTAGTTTCTGAAACACTGAGACAGAAGCACAAACGTCATTTCTCACAGACGACACTAAATATAAAACTGGCACTTGTATGAAAGGAAGTTTCTTTTTCTTTGTTTTTCTCTTTTTACATAAAAACATATAAAAGTTGAATTCTTTGCACATGTATATATAAATGACATTTAATAACATTTATTGATTGTAGAAGAAAACTTCTGAGAACTACAGTAACAACTGTTTTAAAATTCAGCAACTTGTCAGCAAACAGTTTTTCTTCGCCAGCAAGAAACAGAGCAGATGAATCTCAGAAGAATCAGGTGAAAGAGAAAACATACAAAAGCATTCAAAACTAATACGCTTTAGCATTTAATGTTGTCTTTTTTCAAGCTAAGCTTGTGAAATAAGGGCCAGTCTGAATGATTCAGTTTCTGTAGACGCTTGTTTGAAATCGCCTACTTCCTGACAATATTAATTGAAAAGTAGTTTGTGTCAGAGATGGAATAACGTAACGGTGCGACCGACCGATTACTTTCTATGAGAATCTAAAGTGAACGGGAGGAATGAGACACAGTTTGGTCACATTATATTAAAAACAAATGCAGTCGTTAAGCAATCATTAAGAATAGTTGATATTCAGGTGCATTTCGACTAGTACCTTGGTCTCCCGTGGTCTGTCTGAATACTGGATTCTGATTGGCTGGCAGATGTTGACTAAATTCTTATTTTGTTTTTTCACTTCTAACATTAGTCTGTTGCTACTGGTAACTGGTTGAGAGTGAGACGGCCACTTTTATTTGCTGAACTAAGATAAAGTCCTCTACACACCTTTCTGAATTTTCAATGCAAAGTTTCGTTCAAGATTGAAAACCATGGGCACCCACAGGACATCACTCATCTGACCGAACCAGTGGTGCCAAAGAAAAAGGGATTGCCACATCTTTTTCATTCCAGGGATCCTTTTTTCACAAGAACAACCAATGAGAGCTGGCTCTTTAGATCCGACTCCACATTTTTGTCCAGGATTTTTTCTGTGTTCTTCTCTGTCGTCGTCTTCGTCTTTCCCTTTTCTTTGTGTGGCACATCTGTTGTACAGCAAACGCCATCTTCAGGCAGGGAGCACTGCCGTTCCAAGCATGTGTTGCAGCTCAGATATAATAAATAACTTTATTATCCGAATCCACATCTGGCTCCACCATACTGTGTTGTAATGGCAAGGCTCCACTCAGCTTTTGGTGGTTTTCCACAAAATTCTGAAACCTTTTTTCGTACCCACTTGGATGAGGTTTTAAAAGCAGGTTTTTTCTTTTCTCTGATCGCATGTTTATCTGTTATCTGGGATGTTGAGCTCGCTGATTGGCCAGAGAGAATCGTCATGAATCATTACAGCATGCAATGTAAAAACGTGGTGACACAAGAAAAAGAGCTCGTCTGCACTTTTGAGTGATTCTTCGTCTTGCTCTGTCTTTTAAACTTAGCCGTTCACATTTTCAGCATGGGATATACGCACTCAGGATTGTGTTTTTCATATACCTGAACTTTCATCCGACGATGCGCCTCAATATTAAACCATTGGTGCCAACAAGACGTCACACATCGAAGCGAACGAGTGGTACCAACCAAACAAAGTTTATTTTTAATGCTGGCTCTTTTGATGACGCTCATTCCACATTTTCAGGTAACAGGAAAGAAAATCCTCTCTTTTCTGAAAGACACATTTGTCAAACAGCTCCCGGTGATCAGCATCCAACCCAGAATTTTTTCTGCGTTCTTTGATTTCTTCACTGTCGTCTTCTTCTTCTTTTCTTCTTTCCATTTTCAGGCAGGGAGAGTCATTGCATCCATATTTTCTTGAGGCAGACCAAGAGCAACCTGCTGAGAATCCATCCCAAGATTTGTATGAATCTCAATTCGGATCGGTATGTGGAGGCCTTTATGCGGATGGGTTGGCATTTCTGTTCGCTATGACATCACAAAGCGGAACCGGAACGTCTCGAGTGAGGCATGTTTTAACAGAGCGTCAGAACAACTTGTTTCCGACTCCGGTTTTGAGCCCCTGGTTCGTACTTTTGGCAGATGTCGCACAGGAGCAACACGTATGTCACAACAAGATGTCTTGTCGCTCTTCATTAAAAGGGTCACTAATGAGATGTCTAGAACAAGCCCCCCCCTTTCCTTTGTATGGGGTTACATTAAAGCCCCAATCTGAACCCAAAAAGTCCTATTTCGAGTGAGCAGTCAAATCAATTTTGAGCGTAAAATCTCTGTTTATGCTGAGGTCTTGTTTGCTCTTGCTACAATGCCCTCGTCCATGCGCTCGCTCAAAACAAACCACACTTACAAAGTGGCACTATACCAGCCAATCAGAGAGGAGTCTTTTATATTCTGATCTGTAAACCAATTACTGGAAGCAGGCGATAAAACTTTTTACTGTGTATGGATCATAGTTGGGGTGTGAAAGGGATGGAAAATATGATAAACTGTACAGTGGTTTGGAGAATCGGGACTGCGCTGAGTAAAGAAAAGTACTCTTCGGTTTATTCCTATCTATAAGCGAAGTTGGTTGTTTGCTACTGATCTGAGACTTCTGAGTTCTAGATAAAAATTGTGGCTATAATGTAACCCCATACCCCAGAACCAATACCAGAAGTGGGAAACACAAAGGCAAACTATGTCCAATCCAAGCAGAGGTGTGCTGTTACTAGGAACCAGTGAAAAAGCCAAGTCAAGAATTAAAGTCCTCCAGGGATGTTGAAATGTCAGACACAGTGTTGTTTTGAAGCTAATATAAACTACCATAGTTATAGCCACACAGATGGATTTGTGCTAGCCAACAAACAACTGGTGGCTAGCTTTTTCCCGAACAGGTCCTTTTTGGTATCACCTTGCAAAGGAGCATTGGGTAACCATCCATTGGGCCCAGTGCTATGTGGATTCGAGGCAAAGGCTAGAACTGTGCACAAAAGGTTTTTGGAAGAAACCTCACACAGGGGAAAATAGACGGAGCTGTTACAGAAGAGTACATCAGCAGGACACTGGGACACAATTCCCTGATACAGGAATGACTTTCATCTTCTCGGAGCTGCTCACAGTGAAAGACGTTCAACGATAAAGCCGTCGGTTCAGCCAGGACATGTTTAGATGGTTCTTCAGCCATGTCTTGGACTCTGTTTAGGATTTATAAATGGGGAAAGATAAGGATCCAACGAATGCTTAGTTGCATATGAAATAAACCGTTCTTCATGAGATTCAGCTACAAGGAAATACAATGCCACAACTCCCTAAACCATGAGAGGGCGTCCAAAATGACTACCCCCCCAAAATGCTGCACAATACTCAGTTTTGTTCCTAATGTTTTAAACAAAGAGAGAGTTCAAGGAATGTTTTCAGTCCGGTGTGAAACTCTCCGTTTTGATTCTGCTGAGTTTGGGCAGCGGGGCGGAGCTTCGGCAAGGGGAGGAGGGGATTGAGAGAGGAGAGGTGGGACTTTCTGGATGATTACCAGGCGAGGGAGAGGAGTCTATATGGCTTCCATCAGAGGAAGGTGGGCTGGAGCAGCATCCTCTCTGAAGGAAGCGAATGCACTTCTTTTTTCTCCTAGGAACAGTCAAGAGAGTTATCTGTGAATAAAGGGTCACAAAAAGGATCTCAGAACAACCATCACACACAAAACACATCAAATCATCACTAAATGTACTTTCTTGATGTTTCTTGATCTTTAGTATGATGGATTACAGCAGCAGTTAATGGACAAATAAGTATTTCTGAAAGTTATTCTTACAACAGTGTTTTTCAACCTTTAATCCT
The DNA here is from genome assembly GCA_007224835.1 of Danionella cerebrum. Classification (NCBI taxonomy): domain Eukaryota; kingdom Metazoa; phylum Chordata; class Actinopteri; order Cypriniformes; family Danionidae; genus Danionella; species Danionella cerebrum. Next base: position 51,910 of record SRMA01026401.1, read on the forward strand.
TTTTTCTCGTTAGCCATGCTGTCATCCAATGACGCAAGTTACATACAAAACTTGAATATCGCATCAGATATTTGTGAATAAAGCACTGAATAAAAATGTAAACGTTCTGTTTACTAAAGAGTGAATTAAGCAGAAAAAAAAGTGAAGATCTGTGATTGAAAATGTGAACATTTCTTTGAGTTGTGCATCTTTTCATGATATACTTTAACTTTATGTAAGGATTCTATGAACTCTATTAAATGAATCTATTGGGGGTTGAGGGGGTGTTAATAACCACCCGACGCGCAAATGGGTAAATATGTAACGCTTATAAATATGTAACGCTCGGCTGAGTGTGGATAATCCCGTTTATGCTGTGGTTATTCACCAACACAACTCGTTTGTTAAAGTGGATGATGCTGTTGAGCTCGGATACCGTCCAGTGATCGCCCTCTCATTGAAGCTTTTCCTAAGAGATGCTGCATCCGTCCAAATCCACAAATCCAGTCCGATTTGTCTTCACATCGGTGGTAAATCAACTGGATTGGGGATTTTTGATTATGTACATCAGGAGCGGGGGGGCTGAACCCGGTTTTAGCCGGTGATCCCCGCAGCATAGTGCAGTAAAATGGAGAGATCACTGGCAGAGTGGCGCATTGATACACAGAGTGAATAAATTGATCTGGAGCTACCAGTGTGGTTATTCGAAATTCATCACCACCTGCGAGCTAATCAGAATTGAGTATTCAGACAGACCATGGCATAATTAACGAATAAATCCCAAAGCAATGGGGAGGCGTTTTTCTGTTGGAACTGGGGCGCGATGCGGCGGCATTAACGGAAGTGGTACCTCGAGATACGAATGCTTCGAGATATGAAAAGAATTCCAAGATGCGAAAAACACCAACAGTTCTGCTCTATTATCGCTTGTTAAGTCTGACGTCGTGCTGCGCTTCTAGGTCCAAGCTCCATTCTCCCATTGCAGACAGTGTGGTTTAAGGGGCTGACACGCTTTACAACACTTTAAATCAGTTTTAAATCGAGTGAAACATTATGTACAGATTACTAATAATGTCCTATAACAAATGTTAGAGTCAAGGAAATAACGTTTAAACGTGGAAAGTGCTGCTCTGTAGCACAACTTAGAGAAACCCTGTGATGTGTTCTCAGAAGCATCTCTCCATCTCTTCTGACACGCTTCTGCCACCCGTTCCGTTCCACCTCCTCCGACACATGCTTCACTCAAGGTACGGTTTCACATTTGTGTACATATTATGCGTTTTGCTTGTGTTTTATTCTGTTTTGTTATCATTTATTAATTAACAATGTTACTTGATTTTTTTTTCATCTACTTATTTTGTTGTTTCTGAGAGCTGTTGCACGGATTAGGTGTTTTACATGTAAAACTTGCTTCAAGATACGAAATGTTCGAGATACGAAAGCCACCCGGGAACAGATTACCGTATTTTTCGGCACATAAGACGCACCGGCACGTAAGACGCACCCAATTTTAAAAGATCTAGAAAAAAAAGATTCTGAACCAAATACTTTTATAAAATATTTTATATCAACTGTGTAAAAGTTAACAGCCAAACATGTAACATGAACAGACAGTAAACAGTAAAAGTAACAAAAAAGGCTGTAATGTTTTTCTTTGCCCCCACTCATCACTCTAAAGTCCACCATTCGTTATCACCATCACTGTTCCAGTGCAACATTGTCACTACATTACTAATAATAGCTAGTAACATGGTCACTACATTACTAATAATAGCCAGTAACATTGTCACTACATTACTAATAATAGCTAGTAACATTGCCCCCACATTAGTAATAATACAGTGGTTCTCAAACTTTTTTAGTCGAGCCCCCCTTTAAAAGAATCTGGGCACCCCCAGATGTAAAATAATAATTATTTAATAAATTAATTCATAATTTTTTTAATGTAAAATAAATGTAACTACTCCTTAATGTTAAATAACTCATTATTTATACCTTATTCAAGTGACAATTCGGTTGCATGTGAGATGTACCATTGAGAGATGATTTGAGTTTATTAAAGAACAGTTTCAGTCATTGAGAGCGTTTTGTTTTCCTCACGCGAGCAAGAGAGAGAGAGAGAGAGAGAAAGAGGGAGCGCTGTGCACCTGTGCACCTTTGATTTTTGTCAGCTTATGAAAACCCACATAACTCCATTAATGAAGGATCAAACTGTCCAAGTTTGTGAAACTGTCCAAGTGAACGCTTAGCGGAAAAAAAAACCCTCACAGACTGAAGACGATGCAGATCGATCATCATCTTATCGTCAGGCTCAAAAACAAATAAACTATTAGCTGTGCCTATTTCACATCTTGAAATGTATTTTAGCGTGAGAAATCGGGTTTGTAGCGTGAGAGATCGTTCAATGTGTGCTCTGTAGTTTCGCTCGTGAGTATGGATGCGGAAGCACCGCACCGCTGCGGCCAAAGGCATTGTGGGAAATGTAGTTTTTTTTTTTGTTTTCGTTACGACCGCGCTATGGCAGAGATGGGCGATGACGTCAGCGCACAGCGCTGGGTGTACAAATATGGCCGCGGCTTCGGCCTAGCTCCGGAGCTCTTACGCCTCTCATACGGCCGTGACCGGACTTCGCGGCGCTCTGCATTCGGTCGATAAGATGCACCAACTTTTCCCCCTCAGTTTTGGGGAAGAAAAAGTGCGTCTTATGAGCCGAAAAATACGGTAGTTTCGTATCTCGGGGTACCACTGTACAATATCAGGAATGTTGTTTTGGTCGTTCTAAAATTCCTAAAGTCTGTAATCACAGTGGTTCGGGATCATCACATCCCAGAACGTTCTAGACCAGCTGCGTTCCCAAAGAGCAGTCTTCCACCTCCAAAAGCAAGACGACACAACCGCACATATAGTGTTTCATCTACGTGTTCTAAGATCCAAGTACCGTAAGTTATTGTATACGAGAAAAGGCTTCTTCTAATGCAGCAAAGGTGCTTTAGTCACAAATATTGCTTGAGAAATTCCAGTTTTGCGTATAAATGTAATTTGCATCTTTGGATGGAAACATGGCTAGAGTGAGACGCTTGTTGCTTGAAAGAGACATAAAGAACAGGGCTTCGCAGAGCAGATGAAGTGTTAGTGTAACTGGAGCTGTGAGATTTGTGTTAGTGGAGTGACACACACCTGCAGGGGCCACACCAGTCGCTCTGATGGTGGAGGCCGAAGCGAGCGCGGCATTTCTTAGGAGAGCCGGAGTCTGAGCGACAGAAGCATGCAGATGCCAGAGAGAGAGAGAGAGAGAGAGAGAGAGAGGAATACAAAGAAAAGAGGAAGGACAAGGAAATAGAGAGGTAATAGTAGAGCCGTTAGCCATCCATCATTCTGCAGAGAAGCAAACACAAGCAGAGTTCTGATGCTCAGAATAGCACAGGAGGAGAAGAACGAGAAGAACGACCCAGCGCCTCACCGTTAAAGAAGAGAGCAACGCACTCATCTCTTCAGGCTGAACGTACACCGTGAGAGATGGTTTGAACTTTCTTCTCTGTAAGATGAAAATAATGTTCTCTGCCTCACCTGTGCTGGAGTCCTGCTGCTTGTCCCGTTTCCTACGTTTCTTTTTGCCCTGTGGAGCGAGAAATACACTCTTCTTTAACACCATAATATGAAGCAGGTTAATAATCTTAACTTTGATCTCAAATTCTTCAGTTTTACTCAAATTGACTGACGCAAAAATGAACAAAAAAACGACTGCATCTAGTTTTTAGTACTTTTTCAGGGCAGCACCAGGTCTTCTATGCATGGAACGAACGAGTTTGTGACGTCTAACGTCTCGCTTCAGAGTTCCATTGGGTTCAGATCAAGAGACATTCAATCACTTTTAACCTCTTAAGCCCTGAGGCCTATTTTCCGAAAATCCTATACTTTTACTTTTTAAGGCATTTCTCAGCTTTTACAAGGCCTAAACTGCAAATCTTGGTATCAAAATGAAGATAGGTTCTTGGGGAATGGTGTGGATGAGTTAATTTGACAGTCAAGAACACTGGGTAAGAGTAATTGATGTTGGAATGGCCAAAAAATGAACTCCGCCTAAAAAAAACCACATGTTTCCTCCAATATCTCCTTATTTTACTTATAACGAAGCAAATAAAATCAATCAATTGTAACAACTACATGTCAAGGACATCTGTAGCAAGTTTGGTGTTCATACTACAAGAAACTAATATTCTGTAAAGGTTTTGATTGAACAAAGTTCAGGCGTAATCCATGTTGGCACAGTTTGGCACAATTTAGCACAATAATTGAAATATGGAAAAAATCTTGTCCAAAGCTTCAGCTTCGTTCATAGTCTTCTTTTGTTGCTTATGGGACATGATTTCAGCAAAAAAAACTCCTAAAGAAACGCTGTAAAAGGGGGGTAGAAGCTCATTTACGCCATCTTGCTGCGCTTTTGGGAACCTTTCATTCACAAACGCTTTCGACGTCGAGCTTCTGCGTGTCCCTACCCCCCGACCATCTGTCCAATCCGGGAGCTCTATATATCGCTGGAAAGCTCTGATTCTATGGAAACCAATCATCTCAACCATTTTGAGACTGACGGGATCGCCGACGAATCACACGACGCGCAGCGTGGAGAGACCACCTCTTACGCACGGGGAGTCATTCCATATTTGGTGACGTCATGAGGCCACGGAGCAACAGAAAAAATACAAAATGGAGTTTCCGCGAAGCTATCGACCGGACATAACAACAAACTGACTTTTATCGCTATGGAAATAACTTTTTGTTGAAAAAACGGCAAAGGTAAGACAAGATTTACATGCTTGCTTGGTTTTTGCTGGCGTTTTTTCGGGGAACTTTCGCTCCCTGCTCTGAAATACTTCATGCAATGTAAATGAGTTGCATATCGCTGGATTCAGCTGGTTGTTAGCTTTCATTTTATGCCATGGTTTTGGTGTTTCCGTTTATATTGTGGATACATATCGCACATAAACAAAAACGTGGTCATGAATTATACTCCGGACATGTTGTTGTTTATTTGCATGGCGTTCGAGCTGTGGTTCACGGAATATGAAATTGAATTAGATACGTTTTTAGAGGAGTTTCCGCTGAACACAACAGTATTTAATATGTGTGGGTTATTCTCAGGGTTCGTGAGCTATGAGCGAAAATGTAACGCACAAGGGGGCAATTCCCCGGTACCGGGGACTCTCGGGCTTAAGAGGTTAAAAGCTTTAGTCGTGTGTTTGGGGTCATTGTCGTGTTGGAAGAGTGCCCGGAGTGATGGCAGCATCTTCTTCTTCAATATAGAACAGAACACCCCAGCACCAGCAGCACTCCTGCAGCCCTACATAAGAACTCTGCCACCACCGTATTTCACTGTAGTCATGTTTATTAAATCCTCACCTTCACGACGCCGTACAGATTTAAAACCATTTGTTGCAAAAACAGTGATCTTTGAGTCCCAGGAGTCTTCATCTTTTCTGCCCGAGCAACTTCTAGCAGTGCTTTTTTTAGGAAAGGGTTCCTTCGTGGACGATCCTCATGCTGCCATTCCTCTGCAGTGTGCCGTATGGAGTCACAGGAAACGCTAACTCCAGTTTGGCTTTCTACTGCTTTAACTAACTGCAGTGAACATGAACCCTTTTCTTCAACCTTATCATTAGAAGATGCTCCTGTCGAGATCTGTGGATGCTATAAGATGGTTGCACTTTCATCTTTCTTAAATGTTAGGATCACTTTTGCTGCAGTACTTTGACTGATATGTAAAGCTTCTTGAAGCCTGTGTAAAGAAATGATTTCCTTTCTCAGATTTTGTGACATTTTTCTTCCATGGGGAGCCATGAAATGGGAGGGGCTTTTCTTTGGTAATTAACAAAATTTTATAGTCCCCTGTCTCCAGGACACCTCTTAAATGAACCGTTAGATTCACCTGTGGTTGATGGCTGTTCATTAGAACATGGGGTGCAATCATTTTTGCTAGATGTGCATGAATGAATTTGTTAGGAAAATCTCTGTTTTGTGTAAATCGTGCAAATTACCAAATCTTTTTGCAATCAATTGTAAAAAACATCAAATTTTACGAGCAATAATCAAGAACGCATGATTATTCATATGTACGGTGTCATGGCATTGCAATCAAAAAGGTCCAGGAAGTCAATGAGGCACAAACAATAAAGGAAAAAAAACCTGGTGCTGCACAAAAACTTCAAATTCACCAACGCCAATGTTTGACGTTCAAGACTGTGATAAAAGGTAAAAATAAATCCTGCCCACTTTTTATTGCTTATAGTGACATCATGTACGATCAACTCCTGGATGGATGATATTAAAGTAGTTTAATTCATTGGCCGTTAACACGAAAGGGCAGTACATTGGTCAAGGGTTAAAGTAGATAATGCAAAGGTACAAATACATAGTACAAGGAACATTCAGGAATCTTTACTGGCACTGCTACAGTCACAAGACTGCAGCACAATATCCTGATCGATTTCACAAAGAGCTCAGAAGTTAATGTTTGGCCTAAAAAGTCTCTTGTAAAGTTAGTTTTCTGTGAAGACGGTTTACTGATCTGCAAGTAAACTGACAGAAATATGTTTTTTTGCCAATAAACACAGTCCTAGACTCACGTAGTTGTCCCGTGCGGACCAGCTGGGGTAGAGCTGCATATGGAGCTGTCGTTCTTTCCTAGCGAGCTCGTAATACTTGGACTGCTCCTCTCGGGTCAGTGCATGCCACTGTAACTCACACAAACACACACACACAACTTCATTCATCTTCAAAATCTGCTTTTCAAACAGCAATTATTGTTTCCCTTAAAAATCAAAGAAGACAAGTCTGTAATGTGAAAGGGGACATTACTGCCCCAAGAGGAGCAAAACAATCCCTTGCTTCAGACACAATTGCAATTGAAACAGAAATCTGGGAGAGCTAGAAACGCAGGAAGCATTCGCACCCGTCGTCCGAGGATCTGGTTGATGGCGGCGCTCTCCTTCAGCGTGCACTCTGCGATGACCTTTGCCCTCATTTCTTTCATGTAGAGCATGAAGGCGTTCAGAGGCTTCTTGATCACCGGCTTCTTTGGCTCCTTCTCTCGCTTCACCTCCCCCTGAGATTTACTGACAGAAACCAACTGTAATCAGTAAGAAACTCCTACAACAGCTGTTTATTTCATCCCAAAATAGTTATGTACTTGCTTTTTTTACACAATATATATATATATATATATATATATATATATATATATATATATATAAATTTATCTTCTTCTCCTTTTGCCTGTTCCCAGTTTAAAGGTCACCACAGCGAATCATCCTTTTCCACCTAACTCTGTCCTCAGTCAACTTTCCTTTGATTCTTGCTGAAACTCTTCTGTCACACAACACCCCTGACACTTTTCTCCATCCACTCCAACCTGCCTGCACTCGTCTCTTCACCTCTTTTCCACACTCCCCGTCACACTGGACTGTTGACCCCAAATACCTAAACTCCTGCACCTTCTTGACCTCAGCCCCCTGTAACCTCACTGTTCTATTTCCCTCCCTCTCATTCAAACACATGTATTCTGTCTTACTGCGACTGACTTTCATTCCTCTTCTTTCTAGAGCTGACCTCCAACTTTTCCTCCACCTGCTCTCTGCTCTCACTACAGATCACAATGTCATCTGCAAACATCATTGTCCACGGAGAATCCTGCCTGACCTCATCTGTCAACCTGTCCATCACCATAGCAAATAAGAAGGGACTCAAAGCTGATCCTTGATGTAGCCCCACCTCCACCTTGAACTCCTTTGTCTGACCTACAGCACATCTCACTGCTGTCTTACTCATCTCATACATATCCTGAACTACTCTGACATACTTCTCTGCCACTCCTGACATCCTCATACAGGACTCCTCTCTCAGCACCCTGTCATATGCTTTTTCTAAATCCACAAAGACGCAGTGCAGCTCCTTCTGACCATCTCTGTACTTCTCCATTAACAATCTCAGAGCAAAAATTGCATCAGTACAGCTCTTCCTGGGCATGAAGCCATACTGCTGTTCACAAATATCCACTTCCTTTCTTAGCCTTGCTTCCACTACTCTTTCCCAAAGTGTCATTCTGTGGCTCATCCACCTCTGTCTCTCCTAGACACTTCCACACCTCCACAGGTATGTCATCTGGACCAACAGCCTTTCCACTCTTCATTCTCCCCAGAGCCTTCCTCACCTCATCCTTTCTAATCTTTTCAACTTCCTGCTCTACAATATTCACCTCTTACCCTTTCATTCTCCTCATTCATCAACTCCTCAAAATACTCCTTTCATCTTCTCAGCACACTCTCCTCACTTGTTAGCACCTTTCCATCTCTATCTTTTATCACCCTTATCTGTTGCACATCCTTCCCATCTCTGTCTCTCTGTCTCGCTAATCTATACAATTCCTTCTCGCCTTCCCTCGTGTCTAACCTGGCATACAACTCATCATAGGCTTTCTGTTTGGCCTTTGCCACCTCCCTCTTCACTCTGCACTGCGATTCCTTGTAGTCCTGTCTACTTTCTTCCTGTCCTTTCAATGTCCTACTTCTTTTTAGCTAGCCTCTTCTTCTGGATGATGTCCTGTACTTCCTCATTCCACCACCATGTTTCTTTATCTTCTTTCCTCCTTCCAGCTGACACACCTAGCACCTTCCTACCTGTCTCCCTGATCACTTCTGCTGTAGTTTCCCAGTCATCTGGAAGCTCTTCCTGGCCACCCAAAGCCTGTCTCAGCTTCTGTCTGAATTCCTCACAATATTCTTCCTTTTTCAATCTTTCTTCCCCTCTTCTTCCTGACCACCAGAAACATCCTACACATCACCATCTGATGCTGTCTGGCTACACTCTCTCCTACCACTACTTTACAGTCTCTGATCTCTCTCAGATTGGCTCGTCTACATAGGATGTAGTCTACCTGCGTACTCCTACCTCCACTCTTGTAGGTAACTCTGTGTTCCTCCCTCTTCTGGAAATAAGTATTAACTACAGCCATTTCCATCCTCTTGGCAAAGTCCACCACCATCTGTCCTTCTAGGTTCCTTTCCTTAACACCGAACCTGCCCATCACCTCCTCATCACCTCTGTTGCCCTCGCCAACATGCCCGTTAAAATAGTGCTCCCACTACTACTCTCTCTCCTCTGGGAACACTCTCAATCATCTCATCCAACTCACTCCAAAATCTCTCCTTCTCTTCCAACTTACATCCTACTTGTGGAGCATAACCACTCACTACATTCAACATCACCCCTTCAATTTCTAACTTCAAACTGATCACCTCTAAAACATGCCTTACAAACTCCTCCTTGAGGATCACTCCTACCCCATTTCTCTTCCTATTCACACCATAGTAAAATAGTTTGTATCCCCCTCCAATACTACACGCTTTGCTACCCTTCCACCTGGTCTGCACACACAGAATATCTACCTTCCTTCTCTCCATCATGTCCGCCAACTCCCTACCCTTCCCTGTCATTGTACCAACGTTAAGAGTCCCTATTCTCAGATCAATACTCCTGCCTTTCCTCTTCTCTTTCTGTTTACGAATCCTTCTCCCTCCCCTCCTTCGACCAACAGTAGTCCAATTTCCACCGGCATACTGTAAGTCAACAGCACTGAGGCGGTCGTTGTTAACCCGGGCCTCGACCGATCCAGTATGAAAGTCGATTTGGTGACTCGCATATTTGGTTTTTGGCATGTTTTACGCCGGATGCCCTTCCTGACGCAACCCTCTCTATTTATCTGGGCTGCTATAGTAAAAATATACCGTATTTTTCGACTCATAAGATGCACTTTTTCTTCCCCAAAACTGAGGGGGAAAAGTTGGTGCGTCTTACAGACCGAATGCAGAGCGCCGCAAAGTCCGGTCACGGCCGTATGAGAGGCGTAAGAGCTCCGGAGCTAGGCCGAAGCCGCGGCCATATTTGTACACCCAGCGCTGCACGCTGACGTCATCGCCCATCTCTGCCATAGCGCGGTCATAACGACAATAAAAAAAACTACATTTCCCACAATGCCTTTGGCTACGGTAGCCGCAGCAGTGCTTCCGCATCCATACTCACGAGTGAAACTGCTGCCGTTTTTCACACATTGAACGTAAGACTCTTGCGTTTGAGTGATCTCTCACGCTACAAACCCGATTTCTCACGCTAAAATACATTTCAAGATGTGAAATGGGCGGAGCTAATAGTTTATCTGCGATGTTTCTTGAGCCTGACGATAAGATGATGATCGATCTGCATCGTCTTCACTCTGTGAGGGTTTTTTTTTCGCTAAGCATTCACTTGGACACTTTCACAAACTTGGACAGTTTGATCCTTCATTAATGGAGTTATGTGGGTTTTCATAAGCTGACAAAAATCAAAGGTGCACAGATGCACAGCGTGCACAGCGCTCTCTCTCTCTTTCTCTCTCTCTCTCTCTCTCTCTCTCTCTCGCTCGCGAGGAAAACAAAACGCTCTCAATGACTGATACTCTTCTTTAATAAACTTAAATCATCTCTCAACGGTACCTCTCACATGCAACCGAATTGTCACTTGAATAAGCTATAAATAATGAGTTATTTAACATTAAGGAGTAGTTACATTTATTTTACATTAAAATAATTATTAATTAATTATTAAATAATTATTATTTTACATCTGGGGGTGCCCAGATTCTTTTAAAGGTTTAAAGGGGGGCTCGACTAAAAAAGTTTGAGAACCACTGTATTATTACTAATGTGGGGGCAATCTTACTAGCTATTATTAGTAATGTAGTGACAATGTTACTGGCTATTACGGTATTACTAATGTGGGGGCAATGTTGCACTGGAACAGTGATGGTGATAACGAATGGTGGACTTTAGAATGATGAGTGGGGGCAAAGTAAAACATTACAGCCTTTTTTTTGTTACTTTTACTGTTTACTGTCTGTTCATGTTACATGTTTGGCTATTAACTTTTACACAGTTGATATAAAATATTTTACAACAGTATTTGGTTCAGAATCTTTTTTTCTAGATCTTCCTCTTTTAAAATTGGGAGTCTTATGTGCCTGTGCGTCTTATGAGCCGAAAAATACGGTACCTTCTCAATTGATAATAAACCCTGGAGACCGTTTGAGAGAGAACACAGCAAATGCAGATATTTATTATAAAGATTTAACAGTCTCAACACATTTCCAACACATGTGGCTCTAACATGGAAGAAGAACGTGGTTTATCGCATATTCCTAACGCAAGCCGGGAAGAAAACGAGAGTGAAAAGAGAAAGAAAAAGAGTAAAGAGAGAGAGAGCCGAGAGTCAGGCCAGAGACAGTCCCGGAGAGAGAGATCGGTTCTCCGATTTCACCTCAAGTAATACCTTCAAGGGGCGGTACTTAAAGTATGACGTGTGCTCTTAAAAGTTTCTCAAATTACATTTCTCAATATGACCACTAGATAGTAGTATTACATAGGAAAATTCCCATCACAGGGCTTGGGACCGGCACAGAAGACACTGGCTTGCAACCCCTGTGGCTAGATTATATAATAAATTTATATATTATATTATAATGTTTTGGTAAAAAGTTACTTTCAGTATATTATGTATTTATATATTTTAGTTTTATTAAATATTTAATTTCACTCAAATGTTTTTGTATTCATTCATTTAAATGAAATTATTTTCATGATTTAAATGTAATTTATTCTTAAAGTAATTCAACTTATATATATATATATATATATATATTTTAAAATATACATAGATTAACTTGACATTAAATTATCTTAGGAATTAAATAAGGTTAAATAAGGCTTTGATTCAATAAAATATAGAGTTTGTATTTTATAATAACATCATGTAAAATGTATTTATTTAGGTGTAATTGAATTTTAACCACCATTGGTCACTTATTTAGGCTGATGCTTTTTATTACAAAAAATGTGTGCTTTGATTTTTTGCCACAATATTTTACTTTTATTATATTTTAATTCATATTTTACTGTTGTGTTGTGACTCACGGGTAGAGGTTGAAGTTCTGTAGCTCCTGCTTTGCTGATGGAGGAACAATTGCAGGGTGGGGGATTCCCATCAGAGATGGAGAGAACCTGCACACAGAGAGAGAGAGAGAGAGAGAGGTGGCATTTGGTTAGTGGTGAATTTCATTTTAAATCACAAGTTTAGAAAATGGTTTCCTATCTGTGGCCGCAGTGCATGTGTGTGTCCAGCAGCTGGCGCTCTGTATCCGCTCAAGCTCTGCTGAAGAACTCAGAGTTCACTACGAGACAAAGATAAGCAAAGCACACAGACAGACTCGAAGCACGGGGGACGACTGAAGCCAGGAGGACAGCGGTGGTTCTGAAACAAAACACTCGGATCTGGTGGAGCTTCCGCATTTTAAAGCACATTTACAGTGATTGCCCGAAGCGTGGTGTCCAGTGGAAGAAAGAGACTCTGAGCAGAGCAGCAGCGTTTCGATGGCGTTCACACACTCGCAGTGAGGCTGAAGCGTTTGCCGGCTCTCGCTGAGGCTCTTCTATAGTACCTGGTGTAAGAGGAGCTGCTTTGGAGACTGGATGGAGTGAAGGGTTGTCTGAAACCTCCACAAGACGGCAGAGAATACACCGCCTGGTTCCCCCTGAGAATCCATCATATACCATTGAAATGCTTCAGGTCCAAATTTAGGCATTCAAAAAAATCATAGAATAGCCAAGAGAACTCCTGTGTGTGAACGAACCCAAGTGTAAGGGGCATGCTGCTGCTTTACTCTTACTCCCAAAGGGCAGTAAGGATACGGTAGTGTTAAGAAAGTGTGTGCATATATATATATATATATATAAACTGTGCCCCCCCCACCCCTTTCAGGAAACCCAAACTCCGCCTATGATTGTCATATTGCATTGCCCAGTTCCTCTTCAGCTTTAATTTTCTGACAGATGTTCCTCAAGTTCCCTCTGATACCTGATACTCAGAAGGTTCATGGTGGATTCTATTATGGTGAATCTGCTGCATGCAAAAGAGCCACAAACCATCACACATCCACCTCCATGCTTAACAGTTGGTATGAGGTTCATTTCATGGGCAGCTCTCTTATTTTGCCAAACATGTCGTCTTTTCTGGTGTCCAGAAACTTCAACATTGCACTTTTCTGTACAAGGATCATTATTCCAGAAGTGTTATCTTCATCAACATTCTCTCTGGGAGGTTTCCTCCTCACACACCTCCCATAATAGTTAATCTTGTGCCGTCTCTTTCCCCTCGTCACATCAGCAGTATCATCCACCAACAGTAGAAAATCTATTTTTTAATGTGTTCTTTCATTTCTAGTGAACCTCAGTTCGAATCGTTGAGTAGAAGCTTTACAAGCGAGTAAAATTTGGATTATCCTCTACATTGTTTGATGACATCAAGTGTTTTTGCATTAAGCGAGTGTCATTGGTCAAAAGGGAAGATAGGGATTATCGTCACTAATGACTCCTTACTAAATCTCTGTAAAACACATCTTCTGCTATACACATTGCCTTACCTGACCCATGAATACACGAATAAACAACCAAAGACCTTACTCCATCCATTTCTTTAATAACAGACAATATTAATCAAAGTACCCGCCACATTAATAGGTCAAAAATCAATTGTTCCATAGCATTGTTCAAGTATATTAACCCTTAGAAGCCTCTGCACGCACTGGTGTCAGTCACATGGGCTGTTTTTGATAAAAAAAGCTTCATAGGTTTTTTTTTTTTTTTTTTTTTAAACTTATTTACATTCAGATTAAATTGTGAAAATCATCTTTCAGTTTAGTTTTACAGACCTTTTCACCACTTTTACATCTAGTGGTAAAGAGAGGGAATGACAATTGGAAGTACAAAACCTGTGATATGACTTGTGTTTTTCAAAATTCTGGCACAAAACAAGCACAATGGCCTAAAAGGTTGAGGAGAGGTTCGCCTGGTTTTATCACATTGTTTTGATCTTGTCTTTGCTTTTTGGAGGGATTCATGAATTTTTATTTTGTCTCATTACTTGATTTTTGTTTTGAGATTCGTTCATTCACTTTATTATTCATTCTTTCTGTTTATTCCTGTTTTGGGGTCACGGGGGTCTGCCATTTCCAGCACACATTGGGCGAGAGGCAGGGGTACACCCTGGACAGGTCACTAGTCCATCGATGGGGCAACATTCACTCACACATTCACACCCTAAGGGGAATTTAGATTCTTCAATTAACCTGCCGCATGTTTTTGGGATTGTGGGGGAAACCAGAGTACCCGGAGGAAACCCTCACAAGCACAGGGAGAACATGTAAACTCCTTCCCTCGAACTGACAACCTTCTATCGATGCAGTAAATATTTAATACTCAATTTCAAGTTTGTTGTGGAATAATGGTGTAATGTAATGAAAAAATATTAGTAAAAAAACGCTCAAAAAGGCCCCGGACTTCATTAATCGTGGTTCCACTCCTTACCAGTTAATGGAGGGCGTGATCTGTCCCTGAGGCAGCGCGTAAAAGCCAGAGAGCTCCTGAGATTGATGTCTGTGAACACCTGAAGCAGACAGAGAGGAGCAAGAAAAGCCAGAACACCATCAGATGAAAGTAAAGAGAGAAACACATCAGCGTCTGATATTTGAACGAACAATGGCAGGGCTGCAGACTAGAAATGCGCAGGTCGGTTATTTTTTCAAACCGCGGGCCCCGCTTTTATGAAATTATGTCCGCCCCACACCACTGTATCTATTTTTACAACCCACCCGCACCCGCGACCATCAAATAAACATACTGGGCATTGTAATTCAAATGAAAACAGCCTTTTATTTCAGCCTGAAAGTGCTTGGAAACATCGCCCTGTAAACTAACAACAACAGATGATTCTGACTGAAACCAGGTCATATTAATAACTAGATTATGATACACGTTTTACACCTTTACAAAGCAGCGTTCGTAATCTAGGCTAAACATGTTTTATAACACAGTACCAATTTAACATTCGCTGTGCAAAAAAAGAATGGCATCCACTGTGCCAGAGTTTAATCCATCCCTGCTGGTCTGAATGTGCGCTCGCTGGAGAATCATTTTTGACAATCAATCGACTGCGACTGCCGGAAGCTTAGAATGTCATCTCTGTCCCAGAAGAACCTCGTCTCTCTCAGCAACGTCTTCACAAATAAAGGTGACAAACAAATTCTTCAGATTTTGATAATTGAAAGAATTTCCTCATTGCCATTAAGGAGGGTTCCAGCGTTTAGCATTTATTCTTGATTTCATGATTGCAAACTTGATGTGATTGCAGGAAAATTCAGGAAATCAAAGCTACTATGCTACAGGAAGAGCTTGTTCATACAGATACAAGTAAACCGCCGGAGTGACGTTAAGAAAACTTTGTAGGGAGGATGGAAATCTCTGACTGAAGGTGTGGGTTTGTGTGTTACCTGGTTTCTGCTCTGATGCTGTGTGTGTTGCGCCGGGGTTGAAGTGGTCGTACGGCAGCAGTGGAGTAAGAGGGTGCATTCCCTGCTGCAAAGAGAAAGAAAAACACTTTACTTTCACTGTGGATTGTGAGGGCTCTATATTTGACACAGTCACCCTCAAATACAATGTATTTTCAGCCCAATTCTCAACATAAAGAATGAAATATCTTGGCAGTAGTTCAGATTTGTCATAGATGCCATCGTTGTTTACCTCTACTTCTGAGTTTCTTCCCACCAGAGCCTCTCTTTCATTTTGTTCCAATCGCCTCACATTTAGCCACAGTTCTGTGTGCATGCCATCTGAGACTACAGCTGTGATAGCGAACCTCGATTTCTTAGAATCTGAGTTTACCTGCTATTTGAAATCTATGTCCAATTTGATAAATATCAAAGCTGTAAAATGCATTACTATTAGAGGTCAACTGATTCATCGCCCGGCCGATATATCGCGTCGATATTTGCTATTTTATAATATATCAGCATCAGCCAATATCCACGTTTAGTAGCGCCAATTTAAAGCCAGGCACATCCGCGGGCAGCACTATGTTATTGGTGAGGCGGAAAGTGCTGTTGGGACCCTGAGCCAAAAGAAGATTCAACGATAGTCCTGAGAGATAAAGGTTTAAATTGTGATATGCCTCATGGCCATATATTTACTATATGTTACTAGTAAACTGTGAAGAGTTGCTTCACGTAGTGAGAGATAAAAACAAACAGCATAGAACAGGCATCACTACCGTTAGCTAAGCTAGCATAGCCAATGGAGTTCAGTCTATTGAGCTAGCAACAAGCAACTAGTAAAACTTCTAAATCTGCGCACGTCTGCGTGTTTGCATGTGTGTATCGAGTCTGAGTGAGTCCAACGTCCACGCAAACCACACAAACAGATGCAGGCAGCCTGCTGTGAATTATTATATATTTAGTTTGTTTAGGAACAAGGTATAGACCTGCTGCTCTATAGCAACGACTTCTGTTGTGATCTGGATATGATGTCAAATAATAAGAGTATGGTAATTTGGTTTGTAACTTGAAGCAATCTGTTAACAACAAAACAAAAACAACATTTTAGAGAATGTTTTTTTTTCAATTAGAGCATACAGTGGTACCCCGATATACGAATGCTTCGAGTTCCGAAATGTTCGAGATACGAAATGTCTCTCGGGAAAGTTTTTGCTTTGAGATGCGAAGAAAAATTCAAGATACAGAGAAACACAAACAGTTCTGCTCTGCAATCCTCTTGTTTAGTGTGCCGTCGTGCTTCTGAGTCCTGGCTCTAAAAAGGGGTCCGATACGCTTCAAAACACTTTAAATCAGTTTTAAATCGAGCAAAACATTATGAATAGATTACTAATAATGTGCTATAACAAATGTTAGAGTCAAGGTGTCGTAAAAGAAATTTGTTTATAACGTGGAAAGTGCTGTTCTGTACCGCAACTTAGAGAAACCCTGTGACGCGTTCTCAGAAGCGTCTCTCCATCGGTCTGCGCCTGTGCTTGAAAGTGTGTTGGTAATTCGTGAAATATCTCGCGAAAGTTAACTTTCAAACATGATGGCGTAATGTTTTCTGCATCCGCTCCACCTCCTCCAACACATCCCTTAACTCTCAAGGTAAGGTTTCACATTTGTGCACGTATTACGTATTTTGCTTGTGTTTTATTCTGTTTTATTATCATTTATTACATTAACAATGAGTAGATTTAAGGATTGAAGAAACTTTACTTGATTTTTCTCTGGTTTTCCTTTTTTTTCATCTACTTATTCTGCTGTGTCTGAGAGCCGTTACACGGATTAGATGTTTTTCATGTAAAACTTGCTTCAAGATACGAAATGTTCAACATACGGAAGCCACCCTGGAACGGATTAATTTGTATCTCGGGGTACCACTGTATTTTTAATGGTTATTGTATTCTTGGGATTATAGACTGAAGGTAAACTACTGAAATGCTAACTATAAATGTTTATTCTGTTTAGAAAATGCTGTCCGATGGCTGTTGTAATTTCAGTTTAATTTAGTTTCACTTATTATTTTGTGCAGTTGTTTATTAAATGATAGTGTTTGCTCAAAAGTGTTGTGCATCCACTTATCTGTATGATATTTTAGCAGAAAATTAAGGGGAAATCGTCCTGATATCAGCACTAAAAAAAATCGGCAGCACTTTTCGGCCATCGGCAGACCCTGACCTCTAAACATCAGCTATAAAAAAAAAACAATATCGGTCAATTTCTAATTTCTATGGGTAAACACTTGAATATTTTTATATGATTGCTTATATTGTAATTTTGTCAGGATTTTTGCAAAGTAACTCATGTTTTCAAATATTTTCTGATCTTTATGTAACAATATTCTCCCTGGTTTTAACTCTGAAATGTACCGGTACTTTATTTAAGAAAAAAAACAGCACACTAAAAGGTCTACCTAGCACATTTTTGTTGTTTGATAAATTTGACCATTACTTTTCCGGACCTCTGACTGAATGGAAATTTGTCATTGAAATTTGAGTACCCCTGCTCTTGGAGAAGTTTAGGTGGAGAACAAGTTCAGGAATTATACAAGAAAAGCTGTATAAAACGGCAGAAAACAGGATATTCCATGTTGCCACTAGGTGGCACTATAACACTAAGCTGCTATATAGATTTTTTTTAGACGTGGACTCTAAACATGCATGGCAAAGTTTGGTTGCTGCTTGCTGCTTATGGATTTGGTTTCCCGTCTTAGGTACTTTGTACTACATTCACTTATTTATTTAATGTCTGTGTGTCTTCGTTCAGTTTATATCAGATCGTAATGCGACATGTATGTTTCTTTCCCCATCTGTGATCTATCTTCTGTATTATAAATGGCCTCCTTGTTACCCCGTATAGTTCATTAACTGTGTGTATGTATATTTATATATGTATGCTGCTAAAAACTGCTAAACTGTCCTGCACGAACTGTAACAAGCTGATATGGTATGTTCAGGTAAGTATTCTTCCAACTCATGAATCTGTCCCCCTCACCTACATCTCTCATCCACTCCCGCTTTTCTTTTAACACCCTCCTGTCCTGACGTAATTAATGCAAACTGGTCCGTGGGAAAAATAAATAAATAAATAACTACATAAATTCACGGCTTCCATCTAGAGGAGGAAACAACACATCAGGTGTTCACTCCCCTGCAGACAACAAAACAGTCATACGAAGCTCATGCGAAGCACAAATTTACATATTGCAAACACTGAAAATTGAGGATTACTAGGCTTCTTACATTATATATAAGGCTTTGTAAATCTGTTCAAAAGTAAAAACAGAATAGAAAGTATTGCAAATCACAAGCTGTAGGCACATCAACTGCTCTCAATAGCAAAGAATCATCAAAACCCTGCTGCCGTGTGCTGTTGAGTCAGTGTACCTCCAGATATGATCGATCGTCTTTGATGATCGTGAGAGTGTGTGTTTGTGTATGTTTGCTTTTATGTCTTGCAGGGTAAAATAATCCTGTGTGCTAATGCTAACAGCATGTTTCTGACACAACACACACTTGCCTTTCATCAGCAGCACACACACGCACACACACGCACACACACGCACACACACACACACACACACACACACACACACGCAGACTGCTTTTCACACTCAGTCAATCAGAAACCACAGCTTCAGAAACAAGCCAATTAAAGTTTATTGATTATTGGTTAGAATTCTGGATCACCTCTTTGAATAGAATAGTTCAGGCAGGTTCTCTAAGATGAAGGATGAAATATATTAATAGATTAAAATAGATGGAGGAAAAGCAAAGAGCAAGAAAGAGAGAGGGAGGGCACCTTTTACACTGATTTATTGATTTAATGCACACATTCATCTCCAAATACCTCCAAAGTTGATTTTGCATTTTACCTTCTCTGGTTTTTCTTTCATTTCAAGCACATTTAACTATTCCCTTCCAGTGCACTTATCAAAGCTGTTAATGAACACATCCAGAAATAGAACTGCAAGCATCCAGAAGGCCAAACGTGAGCGCAAACAGAAAAACAAAGACGTATCGTTGTGAAATAAAACTAATCAAATTCAAATGGATTGAGGACTATTGAGTTTATGACCATTTGGTGGCACTCTTTGTTTTGGGGTCAGCCTTAAGTTCTGATGAAGTTTGGTGCCAGTGTTGTAAAAGGTTGCCGAGATACATCCTTGGACTCCACCTGGTACATCAGCATCAAAATCGTCCTGGCTATTATCAAAACCGTAACTCCAATCAACATGACACAAATAACTTCTTGCCAGCAGGATCTAATTATGTTCCGATTCGAATTTAGTGAGAATAAGTATGTCTTTGAATTTCCTGTCCACCATATTGAATTAGATCAATCAACTAAGGTCAAATTGATATTCATGTGCTCGCCGTAACTCTGGGGAAAAAGGCAAGATGGTATTATTGGCTAGCAAAAGGTTATTAGCGTTTTCCTAAATTTGTTTATACCTTTTGACCACAAAGTGGTTCCAGTTTACAATTTTTGACTCCCTTTGGAGTGTAGTGTCAAACATTCCTGCCAACTTTTACAATTTTCAATAAAGTGTTCTTGAAATATAGCATTTTATTGTCATGATTAAAAATGTCCGACAACCAAAATGGCCGACAACAGGAATAAATTGGATATGGTTTGATTCTCAAAATTTTATTATTTTTGGACAAACGCCTTAGAAGATATAAGCAATTTTACTAATATTTCCAGACCACGTGCATTAACCATTGCAGAGTTAAAGCCTTAGAACCATTTTGGAGAGTTCTGCATAATGATAAATCCCTAATTAGTCAAAAAGGGTTTGACAAATCAAAACTCTATGAAAAAATCTAGTAAAAATTGGACAAACAGTCTAGGAGGAGTTCACAAAACTCTTAGCTTTGGCGCTTAGCTAAGGAATCAGAGGAAAGTGATGTTTTGTTTATACGATGTACGGTTTAAAAGGTATTAGCATAAATATATGTGCAAATTTTGCCTATTTGTAGCACTAGATGGTTTGAGTTAAAGAGTTTTAAAGAATTTGGTAACAACTCCGCACATGAGCCAGCCATTGGTCAACAGCACTGCAACATAAAAGCTGTGTTCATTTGTTAAATGTTTTTCTTTCGTTATGGGGTCTGGATTATTTCTTGTGCAGAGGTACAGTTCACAGCCACGTTGATCCAATCAAGTAACACAGTCCATCACCTCTTTAACAAATGAGGCTCAATCAGAACATTTCAATAAGTAGTCCCCAGCTTCAAAACACCTCAGATTAGACCCCGATGGATGCCTCACAGACAGATCTCTATGTTAACTCGGGCTGTTGTGGTCAAATGTGCTGCTAAAATCACTACTAAGCAAAATAAACAAGCAGAAGAGATTTGCTCTGTCTGAGAAACACCAGGAAAGACACAGAAAAGGTAGGTCCCCCTGTATAGCACGGTGGAAGGAGTGTGATGGTGTGGGGGTGCTTTGCTGGTGAAACTAATAATTCACACTGAACCTGCAAAGCTACTACAGCATTTTGTCGTGACACACTTTCAATGAGCATTGAGTTGGAGCATTATCGAACTTCCAACAGGACAATGACCCCAAACATCGAGTGGGAGAGGCCGTCACCTGACCGAAGCCCAATGGTGGATGAAATGGACGGCATTATTCGTTGAGCGCATAATAAACACCGTTTTTCTTCATACGCGCAACTCTAAATCACTGAATATAAAGCATCAAACACACACTCTGTGCTAGATCAGATCACAGAGCTCATTTGCATACAGACTCTTTTATCCTCTGTTTCTTTAACTCATGCTTTAATTCTCCTCAAACACTAATGTATTCTGTGCTTCATCAAGCTGAGGCGGAAGTGAGTGCTGTCTTTAATCTCCAGTGTGTGATGTGAGCTTCACACTTGATGACCAGCTACAAATACAGATCCTCTGAAAGCATCAGCAGGTCAATTCTTACTACGAAGCGTTGAAATACTGACAGGAAAAATGTTACTGCTTTTCTTATTTCATTCAAGGTTTGTTGTTTTTTTCTAAAAAGAAATTTGCAATGCCCAGGTCCACCATTCTCCAGTTCTTGTAGCTTTCTCAAGGAAAAAGCTTGCTACTAACCCATCGTTCTCATTATATGAAAGAAGCAAAGAAGGCGCAGGCTTTAAAGATAGCGAGTGTAGTGGTACGGGCCGGAGCGACAGAGCGACAGTGAGACGGAATTAACTGCAAGTCCATTGGGAGAAAGTAAAAAAAAATAAATGAAAATTGAAAAAGAAGCAGCATTTCAATGGTGTCATAGGCCACAAAGCAGTTGTTAATAGTAAGTGTATTTTTATTTTTTTAAAGAAACATACTGAATTCAAAAGTTGCTCCCCAACACACCAAAAATTCACAATCGATTAATTGGGCTAAAATAGAATAAGACTCTGCGTGACACTCAATGAAGAGCCATTTGGGAGCCGAACTTCCCATTACTATTTCATGAAACTGTGTTGAAAATCTCATTTTATCAGTGTTATGGAATTGTTTTATTTCTATTTGTAGTGACACTTTTTATTATTGTCAATTTCTGATCGTTTTAATGAAATGTATAGTACAGTATTAAAATACAAACAAGGTGTTTCCAAATATTTATTGCACAAAGCAATTTTAACATTAGAGATTTGTGATTATTTAAAACCCTGGATGGATTTTGATCATTTAGGGGGGCATAACCACACATAGTGTTCCCTTACAGTCGAGAACGCAGACGAATGTCGAGATATTCGACTATGGGGACTTACCGTTCCTGGGAGGTGGTACCGAGCATTTAACGGGCAAATTAATTGATTTGCAAGTGTAGATAATTAGCAATCAGCCGCTCTATAAGAGGAGCGCTTGCCTCTACACTCATTCTACTTTCTTCCTCGGAGCGAATGGTGGTGCCATCCTCTGAATTTCGACGCTTTCTATACAAGCTGAAATATCATAAGGTTGCTTACCTCAGTGCACGATGTTGTTCTGTGCTAGCCCAGATAGACGACCAACTAACCGCGGCGCCTTTTGATTCCAGCTCGAGCCTGTTAGTCTCTTCAGTTTTACCCATACTCGTCCTTTTTCACGACGATAGGTAAAGTCTGTGTTTCTCCTGGCTGCGGTGGGTTCATTCTCATTGAAGGACGGACACGAGAAATGCGTAGAGTGTTTGGTCTTCAAACACGCCTGGGCTGCTCTCATGAGGTGAGAGTGCGTGCACTGCAACGCTCTCCCTAACCGCACGCTAAGGTATAGGAGGTCCTTTTTCGAGGAAGCGGGCACCGGAACTTCGGCTTCGGTTGCCCCGCTGAATCTATCTAGTTCCACCGAGGCCTTAGATGACGGCGCAGCGGTGATGATGTCAGGAAACCCCTCGCATCACCCGCGCGTGCCAGAGGTGTGATCCGTCCGGTCTGCTGGGCTCGGTGTTGCTCCGGCTTCACCGATGTCCCAGTATGACCCTATATATGTTCTGCTGTCCATCGCAGCATCGGAAGGGGCGATGCTGGATGGTGATGAGTCTGCTTACAGGCAGGAGGTAGACCGACTGGTGACCTGGTGCATCAGCAACCACCTGGAGCTAAACGCCCAGAAGACAGTGGAGATGATCTTGGACTTCAGGAAAGTCACAGCCCCTCGGTCCCCCCTCACTCTGGCAGACCCTCCCGACTCCCCCATCACCATAGTGGACTTCTTCCGCTTCCTGGGCATCACCATCACCCAAGACCTCAGGTGGGAGCCGACCATCAGCTCCCTTATCAAGAAGGCCCAGCAGAGGATGTTTTTCCTGCGGCAACTGAGGAAGCTCAGGGCCGACCAAGATGCTGGTGCAGTTCTACACGGCCACCATCGAGTCCATCCTCACCTCCTCCATCACCGTGTGGTTTGCTGGCACCACCTCTAGGGACAAACTGAAACTGCAGCGTATTGTACGTGCTGCTGAGAAGGTGATTGGCTATAAGCTCCCATCTCTCCACGACCTGTACGTCTCCAGGGCCCGAGGACGCGCAGTTCGAATCACAGCTCACTCTTCCCACCCTGGACACAGACTATTTGAGCCTCTCCCCTCAGGCAGGAGACTACGGTCCATCCAGACCAGAACCTCCCGACACAAGAACAGCTTTTTCCCCTCCGCCATAAGAAGGCCCCACCTTCTGAATCGACGCCGTCGCGGTTGGACAATTGGTATTATGGCAAGCGCTGGGATACTCCCCGCACACCGCCCTGTCTGCAAGGGTTCGTACCTCCTCCCCTTTCACCACTTTGGCGCAAGCCGCAGCTAGGGGGTACCTGGCGCTTCCGCGGATGGAGCAGGCTGTCACGGTGCATCTGTGCCCCAACAGCCCTGCCGCTTGGCGGTCGTGCCCGGGTATTCCCTCCAAAGCCGGGAGGTTCTCGTCAGCCCTGATGACAAAGGCCTACTCGGCTGCGGGTCAAGCTGCGGCTGCACTGCATGCCATGGTGACCTTCAAGGTCTATCAAGCCAAGGTCCTTCGTGACATGCACCAGAGTAGTGGCGACCCCGAGTCTTTACAAGACTTGCGCTCGGCTACGGACCTCGCCCTTCGGGCCACAAAGTCTGCAGCCCAGAGCATTGGTCGCACGATGTCCACCCTAGTGGTCCAGGAACGCCATCTATGGTTGGAGCAGGCATTGATGCTAACCGAGGACTGTAACAGGTTCCACCACGCGCCTGTGACACCTGATGGCCTCTTTGGCGTCGCCAGGGATGACTTTGTGTCGAAGGTCTCCACGATCAGGCAGCAGGCGGAGGGTCTGGGCGAGCTGATGGTTCCGCGTCGTAACAAGCGTGGTTGGTATTTGCAAATAAAGCACAGTTTCTTTCCAAGTATAAGAGAACAAGGAAATTAATAAAATCAACTGTTTTTCAAAGATATTTGTGCTGTGTCATCGAGTGACCCATCGAGTCACCCATTTATTCATTATTATTAAAAAAAACTGTGCACATTGTATTTTGTGTTAATTATGTTAATTTAATTATTAAAAAAACGGACATGGTTTGTCTGGGTAGATGCTCTGTATACATGTGTGTTGTGTAAAAGCTGCAAATGGGACAAAACGAACTGTTACTAGGACTTATGCGCTATGTTCAGGTAGGTATTTATTCATTTTATTTTTATTAATTTACTGATTTTTTTTCTATTTTTATTATTATTATTATTTTTCTTTTTTTTCTTCTTTTCCTCTTCCTTTCTTTCTTTTCCACTCGTGAACCTTCCCCCCTCACCCTTCCCCAACCCTTTATCCACTCCCCCTTTCAGTCCAACACCGTCTTGTCCTGACACAACTGATATAAACTGACTCGCAGGAACCACAACTGATAAATATTTACATACATTCAATGCTCCAATCCAGAGGAGAAAACATCACACCAGGTGTTTATACATGTATAAATTAATCTAGATTTTTGCAACATTGAAAATTATATTTGCAAAGTACACACGTCAATATCAGCACAGTACTTATAAATTATTTTAGGTTCCCTCAATCTAATTATGAAGTGAAGTACTTAAGGATATTCCTTTAAAAAGTGCTCAATATATTACTAAAAATACAAGTATGAGCGAGGTAGAAAGTTGTAAAGCAGAGTAATGATAAAGAATATACTAGAGCATATGAATTTTAAGAATGCAAAAGTATAAATAAACATTTTATTGGCAGAGTGAGAATACATTAAAGATTAGAACGCGTATATATTTTTAAGATACCAAGAAAGTGTTTCTAATTCAGCACATGTTAAAAGCCACGTGCTTTAAGCTTTCTAAATATTCCAAATAAAGTTACACTAAATATATTTCAAATTGACCTTTTCTACAATTTATTTCAATTATATGTAAATAAATATGTTTACTACAAAATTAGTTGTTCCCAAATAGGTTTCTTGAAAATTAGATGTTTGTTCATCCGTAGAGAGATTTTAATTGTTGTTTTGTGGCAATTGGAACCTTTAGCTCCCACCACAGAATTTTAAAGGCACAGATATACTCCTGTGAGGCGGTGAAGCCGATACGATTAGCTACAGTTTTCAAGAAGGTGACGGATAGGGGTCTTTTATCTATTTTGTCTCTCACTTTTGAAATTATTGTTCAAAATTCACAGATTGTGCAAAATACCAGTTTCCTTTTTTAAACATAGTGTTATTTTGAGATCCTTCTTTATGATATAATCCGTTCATGTTATGATAAACATCTCAATATTATTTCCACAATATAATGTGCTTCATAAAAATGGATAAAATAATAACTTAAGCTTTGTGAAACTATTTCATTGATTAAATTGTTATTACAAAATAATTTAAACAATGCCAGGCTCTAATTTTCAATGCATATCATCTGGGCTCAAGGGGGCAGCAATGAGGTTTGCAGAGATGTGGACTCGAGTCATATGAATTGGACTTGAGTCAGACACGAGTTATTAATTTGATAATTCGACTTGTGACTTGACTTGGATTTGAACCCCAATAACTCTTGACTACGAGGACTCAGAAAGACAACTTTTAACAATAATTGAACTGTGCTCGAAACAAATCACATTTACACATTTGTGCGCTCTGTGGGTATGCGCCCGGGCATAATGCCATTTTGTTGTAAAGGACTTGAAGTGACTTGAAATAAAAATTTTGTGACTTCGGACTTGACTTGGACTTAGGGCTGGGTATTGAGTTCGGTTCTTTTTTAAGCACCGGCCGGATCGTCTCGATATTACCGAGTATCAAAAAAATAATTTTCGTTCGATACCAAATTTCGATACCTAAGGGTATGATCTTGTTAACGTCAGTGAGCTAGAAAACGTGTGGCATCCTTAACGTGCCCGGATCAAATGCTGGTGATTGGCTGCGGCGAAGCTGCCTTGAAAATCAAGTTTACGGCAGCTACCCCCCACCCCCCCAATCGCCCAGAGCTTGTCGAATGTGAGGTGAGGCTGTAATGTATATTACACTTTAAAGCATAGCATAAATTTAACGCAAACTATGTTAAAGCGATCAAAAGTAAGATCTACATTATGCCAAGATTGACGGCAACAGCGTACGATACAATATTTGTAAAAAGGTTATCGCGTCCAAAACTGACAACACGTCAAATATGATGAAACACCTGACAGTCCACGGAATTAATTTACTGCAAGAAGATCACACCGGTGCAGTCATCATCATCATCCTCCTCTCAGTATTTTCCTGACTCAAAGCCTCCAACAACATGCCCACCACAAGCGTCGTCCTCGTGACTGATGATGATACCGGCGCGATGGCTGCTCCGGCAGGTAAACAGACATACAGAATCAGCTAACTTTGAGCGCTTCATGCTTGTGTACCGTTAAAGTTAAGTTTAAGTTTGTGCGAAGGTCAATTTATTAATCGTGTTTCGGACTAACGTACGCTGTGTAACGTTATGTACGGTTTGATGGCTTTAAATACCTAGCTAAGCTGATACTAAAATGCTTTAAGGCACTTGTGTCAAACTCAAGGCCGCAGGACAGATGTGGCCGCCATATAATCTAATGTGGGACCCAGTAGAGATTCATACAGTACTGTTTTGGTGGAAAACATTTCAGTTTCTTTGAATAAACCCTTTGCTGCTTATAGTTTGCCTAAAGTTCTCAAAAATATTTATTGTGCTCTGCAGAAAAACAAAACAAATAAAGATATTAAAGGTATATAAGGAAATGTCTCTGTTTATTGAGTTGTAGCGTTGTTTACAGCAGGACATCACAGAACATGTCCAGGTTTGTGTTAATCTCTTTACACACACACGCACGCACACACGCACACGCACACACACACACACACACACGCACACACACACTTGTCAGGACTCTGGTCCCAATCTGGAAGTGATCGAGCAAAAATGAGGGACGTTTAACTGCAGCTTCAAAGTGAAGCAAAAGCAACCACAGAAGAGCCATTACATACAGCACACACTGCAATCACTCGACGAGCAAACGCTAGGTGTACAGCATTTAGAGCAACTTATGAAGCTTTCACAGCTCTACCAAGAGAGAAATGTGAAAAAAACAACCACTAAAACATTACATTTGGAACAAATAGAGAAAAAATAAATGTACACTACTAACATTAAAACTGACGGCCAGAAGAGTCTAAGAAAGCTCTTCCAGATGAGCTCAGAAACCAAGACCTCGACACAAAAATGGTAAGCCACACTTCAAATGTGTCAGCATGCCCTACTGCTTTGTGATGGTTATTGGGGATTTGTGAGGTTCCACGTCGACAGAAAGAAGACAACCGTAAATTAGCTCATAATATTGAAAGTTTTCTTTACCACTGCAATGTTTTTTATATTTAAATACTACGAGACTTGGAAATGCTCAATACAAACTAACAAGGAGACGCATAAACACATTCAATTAACGATACACTATGCTCAAGTAAACGCATCTCGATATTATGTCCACGATACGATGTGCATCACAGTATAAATCCAAAATGAAATCACCAAATATTGAAACCCTTTCAATGTTTAACCCATCACTGTAAAATAAAACAGAAGTTTTAAGACAAGGAAAGGTCCGGGTCAGGTTTGATTTGTATTGAACGTGTAAATTCCTCCACCCTCTAGATGGCAGATATAACATTTGTTCACCTCTTGTTTCTCAATAAAGGTTTACTGCCATTTCCCATATTTGTTCAAAGCCCCTATCTTCCAGTACCTCTATGGACTGGGACAAGGTGGGGTTATTTTCTGACTGAAATTTTTTTGAGATGTAAAATACGGGATTGTGTCCTGTTTCTCTCATGATATTCCATCAACAAACTGAAAACTAAAACAATCTCTTAGCAACATTGTTGTAAACTTACCAGAAAGTTAGACACTTGCAAAACAATAAAGGACTTTTGAAAAGCGTTAATAAATAAATATATATATATATATATATATATATATATATATATATATATATATATATATATATATAATAACAAATATAATAAATACATATATATATATATAATAAATAAATATAAAGCAATAAATGTTTTTAGCAGTAAAAGCCTGCAGTTTATGGAGGAGTGCATTTAGTTTTTCTCTATTTGTTCCAAATGTAATGTTTTAGTGGTTGTTTTTTCACATTTCTCTCTTGTTATATTAACTAAACATAATACAATTAAACGTTGTGCATTTTAAATGGAGGCACACACTGAAAATGGGGAAAAACTCTGATCATGTGAATAATGTGCCTTCAATTGCAGAAGAAACATCAATATTATGTGGCAGGCCTACAGTGTTCATTCAGGTCTAAGGTAAAACGCTGAGAACAATATTCTCTTCATTTGTTCCTTGGGGTTTGAATAGCACACGGGTGAGATGTGCTGTGTATTCCTCAGCAGAGAGATGGCTTTTCTTAAAGTACACACAGACACAGCCAGAAGCTACCGTGATGATAATTACAGCATCACAACAGCGGTGGCCACAGATGAAAGAGAGCAGTCCAAACTCTGAGTGTGTTAATGCTTCGGGGGGTGTGTTTCTGGGTACGGGGATGTGTCACTGGAGGCTCTTCACTAATGACCAGAACATCAAAGGCTGATGGAGTAGAGGACGAGTGCGAGAAGACACACTTCAACTCTTATCCACACATTTAGGGGATCAGGACGCAACACAGTCTCCAGCTCAAGAAAGAAGATTCACAGGCGACTTCAGTTTGCTGAAGCTCAATGATACAGTGCAGAACAACGAGCCGATAAAGGAAAAGAATCCCGAACACCCACCACCAAAACATGGAGTTATGCTTGCACTGCGGGGTTCTGTGCGCGTATATGATTTGGATCGGTGTATAGAGAGGCCGTTTGTCTGGCTACAAACCCAAAAGAGCTCACGTCACTCCTCTCTTTATCTCCCTCCACTGGCTCCCCATTGCAGCCCGGTTTTAAACACTGATGCTTGGGTACAGAACGGTCACAGCATCAGCTCCATCATATCTTCACAAACTCGTACAGATCTCCTCCAGATGTTCAAGAAATAAACAGCATCTAGTGGTTCCATCTCAGAGCTAGAAATTCTCTCTCTTTCATTGTTCCCAGCCATGGGAATTCTCTTCCAGTCACACGGTGACTTTGTTGTTTTCAGTGTTATATGTTTGAAAGAAACACTGTCCTCTGAGCACTTTATTGAATCTGGAAATACCTAGAACCTCCTCTATGAGTGACTCTTAAAGGGGGGTATTACACAAAATCTACTTTATTGAGCTTTATGTTGTGTTATAATGTCAGTCCCTCATTAAAAACGCACCTGCATCGTGACTTTGAGTCATTCATGAATATTTGAGTAATCCTTGAATCTCCTGCCGTAGACATTGTGGAGTGCTAAAACACTCTGTTTTGCGAAGCCCCGGCCCTTTTGCGTTGCTCTGCCTCTGTCCCCCGTCTGCTGCTGCACGGCTCCTCCCCCTCCAGCTCCGGCATACACTCACGTCTACGGCTGAGGGAGCTCTTGTTAGCAACAGAGTGCTTTTCTCTATAGTTCTCCGGATTACAACATGACTTCTACAAGGAGATGTATGTTTGGATGCTGTGGAGAGAGCCCTCTCTTTACGCTTCCCAAGGACGACACGCTTCGTCAAAAATGGTTAAAAAGCTGATGTATTATTTCATAGCAAAACATAGTTTCATTATGATGAATATTTTTAATTTCCTAATAAAATGCTGCCACAAAATGGTGTACATTTACAAGAGGATATTTACCAAGCAGACACGTCTTGAAAAAGTCTCTGTACTTGCTCCGGTTCCGCCGAAAATTCCCTTTCTGGGTCCGACGTAGGATCGTGTGAATAGGCTTGTACAATATCCTCCGTTGCCATTTTGCAAAAACACGATTTTAATGTTTTTACTATGAAAATATAGCGGCGCTCGGAAAATGAAAACAAACGGTGGCAGTGCGCATGGACTATGATGCACTGAAGGGGGCGTGTTGGAAAGAAAGAGGGGGCTCTTAAAGAGACAGGTGAATATCAGGGCGTTACGCGCAGCCAAGACGTCAAGTCAAATTTCTATGAGGTTGTTTATGACAATCCAACTGTAGGTGAAATGGTTACTTGAGTGTGCGATAAAATGACACGATATGCCTGAAAAACATATAATACCCCCCCTTTAAGCTAACTTTGTGAAAAGGGAGAAAGAAATACAAAATTGCAGCAAAGTATTTCTCAAAGACCCTTTGTATAAAAGAGTCGGTTAAATGCGAATGAATCATAAGTTTCAACGAGATCAGCCTCATGTTGCCTCAAGACATCGCTAAACTTTTCTAATAACTTAATGCCAGGGGTGGGTTCAGCCAAAATCATCCAAATTTAAACATTCAGTTAAAAAAAATCTTGTTTGGGAAAACACCAAACACTATTTGCTTTCTCAGCAACAAAGTGGACATTTTGAAACGAATATGAAGAATATAAAGCAAAATAAAACAAAATAAATGCCATTGAAAAAAATAAAAAAAGGTTAGAGCCAAAGTGTATTTTTTTCACATTTTAAAAAACCTATGATCATTTTTTCAAAAAACACAATACTGGTCGTGTAATGCAGTCCTGGTTTGTTCATATTTTTCCAAAACCACGATAAACGGCAGTCAATTTATTTATTTTTTTTTTTTTTTCACAAAATACCATAATTCCATTTTCTAGGGATTGTTAGGGGTTCCTATAATTGTGGAACGGGTAATTTTATAAATATAATATATTTATATTATACATGTTATTTTATAAAAATAATTGTTTGTTAGTCAGAGATTTTTATTTCCCCTTAAAATCACTTCATATTCACGTTATTTTTCAGTGTGAACATATGCTGCAGCAATTAAACTGAATTTATTTTAAGGCTTTCAACACATCTCTACAAGTGGTCCCAATGATTATGGAGGGCGCTGTTTATTGATGGCTTGGGTTTAGAATATTTGCTGAAAAAAAAAAGTTCCATGGAATTATCACATTTTGGGGAAAAAATTATTTCAAAATAAATAGTTCAAAAATTCAAATCTGTATTCTTGAGTTTGTTTCATTAGCCTCATGGTGGTTGCTTGAACTGTTTTGCTCATATCATAAAACTTTAAAAGTGGTTCAGAGGAACGCAGGTGACCCGAATCCTTCCCTAAACACGACACCCAGTGGCTCTGATCGTCACAGAGAAACTTCACATCACATCTGAATTATGAAAAACATGCTTCAGATCTGTGTAAATCAGAGAAGAGCTTTCATGTACTAATGTTATTCCTCTCATTAATTCACTCTAGCCTCCCGCTGAGAACTGCCTCCACATCCCATAAACACTGCAGTCGCCATAGTTATGGCAGACAGAGTGCTCTGAGCCAATCCCTATCCAGAACTAAACAGAGGGTCGGAGATGTAGCATCGCAGCTAGAGTCTGGAGAAATATATTCGGTTTTTGATTTCGTATCAACACATTCGTATTTGCTGCACATTAGTGAGAGAAATTGAATCATATTATTGTTTAATCTTAATGCTTGATTATTTAAAGCTACAGTTTTTATGGTTTAAAAATGACCTTGAGGAAGGCAGTGGGAAACAGAGAATCCAGAGCTCAGCTGTCGTATCCCATGTACAGCTTAAAATCGATCTCTACCACAGGAGTAAAAAACTCAGTAGAGAGCCCAGATTCTCTCTCGTCTCCTGTCCTGTCCCGTCATTGGCGCAGCGATCCGTGCATGCTGAAGATAAGTACAATGCCTGGTTAATCTGGTTCAATTGAATAAACTGCTGCTGGTGCTCCGTGATAGTAATAGAGAACACATTAATCAATCATTTCGTCTATTTAATAATAACAAAAAAAGATAATAATAAATGATATCAACTGAACAGTTGCCTTTTAAAAAGCACAAACGAACACAGAGAGCTACTGTTTAAACAGAGAAGGTGAAACAGGTGATTTCAAATATTTTTTTAAAATAATCCTTTTATATTATTAATCCTTTTTAATAATCCCCACGCTTTTAAAAATAATCCTTGCCCTCAAACAACATGTCAGTGCTTCATGTCGAAATACGTTCAACGTGTAGATGTTGAAGATAACAAATGCAACGATAATGGTCAGTGTTTCTGTGTGCTCAGAAGAACCAGTCAGCCCACATTTACCCCAACATTTAAAATCCTCAGTTGTCAAACCTGCGGTTCATGACTCTCCATGATTGCTTCCTGCAAGCTCCTTCTTGGAGCTCCTTGCAGTGTCTCAGGATTCTTTTATCTCTCCATCTGCTCCTGTTGGACTACACCAACCTTCTACTCACCATCACTCCAGTAACCCAAAGAAATGTGGGTTCTGCATGAGTATACCACCAGTTCTTGCCTTGTAGTGTAGGGATAAGGTGGTGTGTACGAACATCGATGAGGAAGAGGTAGGACTGTTTTGGTGTGGGCTTAATGGTTTGATTGGGAACACTGGCGATCCCTGATAATTCCTCCTGAAACTTGTTAAATTAATATCATATGCGTGTAAATAGCTCCTGAGTCTGTGCCACAGAGTAACAGGTTTATGTACAAAAATACTGCTATCATTTATTTTCAGAATGAACACAGAACATTACAATAGTAAACCAATTGACAATATTAGGGCTTTTTCCAATCCTTCCGAATAAATGTACTCCCCCACAATCCCCAAAAGATGCAGTTAGGTGAATTGAAAAGTATAAATTCCCCTCAGGAGTGAATGTGTTGCCCGAAGTGAGCTGGAGACCCCCATGACTACGAAAGGCAACAAGCAGGTGAGAGGATAAATGAAGGAACCAATTAGAAATGACTAGCAGTGTTTACAGAAGTTTTTTTTTTATTATTTGCGATCACAAACTGCTCATCGGAAGATTTAAACGTTCTCTTCTAGTTCTCAAACGGATGGAGCAGACTCTTTAACAAACTAGCATATGTGATTAAAATAAGTATTTTAATGTAACCTAGAATAATTTATTTCATTAAGATTAAATGTGCCTGGAAGACAGTGAGTTTACCTTACGTGATTGCTAGCTTCGTTACATCAATTATACTGTAGTGACATCACACTCTCTACTGTCACATGATTGGCTCGTGCGGACTGACACGCTGTTAATAGTCCAACCTCAAAAAAAGCCTTAAAACCAAGCTGTTTTCTGCATGCGTACTAGGATGGATTCTAAGCCACCCACGGCTCATTACATTGGTGTCAGAAGTGGGATGGCACTGCTTGCACTGGAGCAACGGCTAGCACAGCTGGAAGAGACACTGCAGCTGTGTGAGAACAAGCCTCGAGGACTAGCACATCTAGGCAGAAGGAGTCTCCAACAGCAGTTCTGCACTCCACACCATAGGATGGTGGAGATGGTGGCAGGTGCTGGGATGATGGGCCTATTTTAAGGAGACAGTTGCCCCACCCATGCCTCAGAAGAGGCCTAGGCCTAGGTATGAAGGGCTGGTAGCAGTACTTAAGTTGTATCTCGCCCAACTCAATGTTAGTTTTGTAATTCAAAAACAGTATTTAACATTCTTCCTGGCCTGTGAGTTAGTTCTGTACAAAGACCAGCAGAGTAGGGAGCTTACCTGATCGGTTAGTAGACGAGGCTAAGGAGGATTGAATGAAGATGAATACAACACTACTGTACTGCAAACTAAACTTGCTTCCTTGTCTCTTGGCGCAAACGATAAGCACCTTTTCCTTTATTTAGCCTGCTCCTACTCTGGTTGGGTTTTGAGATAGGCACCAATGCAGAAAACAATGGCATTGGTCAAAGTTGTTGGCATCTAAGAATGAGCGGCTGCGCCAAGCTTTTGTTAGTTCGTTCTTTAATAATCTCATGTAAGAAAAGCCAGAACAAATGCCTGACCAGTATCTGGATAGATGCAGATTCCTTCTGCCATCTGCAGAAACAACACAAAAACAACAAACCCGCACAGGCTTCAATATTGGAACTAGATGTTCCACAAAGCCTTAGACTCTTCTGCAATGATAGGTCTGTTTAAAACATTGACTGGGAAAACTATGTCTTGATAGACATTCCATAAGACAGTTTTTCATACAAAAAAAAAAAAAAAAAAAAAAACACCACCACATGTAAATAAAGTCTTAAAACCTCAGGACATATGGATGAAATTTAGTTTATTATTTGAAAATAAATGTCTCAATCTGACCAGAACAAAGCAGGAGGGTAAACTTATATTATAAGTCTCACACCTGTCTGTGCACTTTGACAAGTTTAACTTTTGTGCACAAATAAGTCTGTGTCGTCTCTCGCAGGCACAGGAAATTGAGTCAAAGGAAGCATCATATGTGACATCACTTCCTGTCAAAGCGTGAGATCATGCATCCTGACACAGATGCCAGATCCTCTGTGTGTCACACTTGCGCATTTACACACACCGTCACCGCAGCTTCAGGTAGCAAACTATTGTCTCACAAAGCTTGAGCAATGAACCTGCAAAGCAGCTCGGAGTGTTGGAGAAGCAACAATTGATTCTGATAGATTACAGAAATCCACTGGTGATGATTTAATTTAAAGACACAATATTTGATAAAACATTGAAAAATTAAAATGTCTGTTAACACAGAATATACGACCAGAGAACTACACACTTGAGGCCTTCCATGGAATGGGTAATTGGCTCTGTTGCCCATTGTATTTGCTCCCTCAGTTCACTTGCACGAGCCTATGAAGAGCAAATCTTCTGTAACGCTAACAGCAAGTACATCTTTGTGGTGGGATACCACAGATTGTTCAGTGAGTTGAGTTCAGTGATCAAATGCCACCTGAAGGGCAGTGTCTGTGCCTCATTCACCCTCACTAGAATGTCAATATAATTAACCTAGATAGCCCATAAGCTTTACAAAATGATTGTGCAAACACAACACTACCAAAGTTGACCTCTTGCTCACTAGATTGACCAGAGTAACAAGGAGCTAACCATGTTCTGAGCCCATTCCTCTACTATCTCTTTTGTAGCCTTATGTATGAATCCAGCACAACCATGATGTTTTGAGATGACACCACTGTTATTGGAATAATCAGTGACCATGATTAACTATACACTGATCCACAAATCGTCGTATGGCTTCTCTAGGGCTGGGTATGGTTCAAAAATATTCGATACCGATACCCTGAATTCGATACCGGTTCCAAACAATACTTTTTTTCGATACTTTTATTTTAAGATATAGATTTTAACAAGATTACATAACACAATCGCAGAGAAACTTTGGTTTTATTTTTTCAGGATGTTTGTGACACTCTTCACAGCTGCCTTATCTCTAAGACCAATAAGCAAATGAACAAAAGCACAAAATGAACAAAGTGCAGGGTTAACATTTGCTGTTAACCTTAAAGCAGGGGTACCAAACTCATTTTCACTGAGGGCACATTAGCATGATGGCTGTCCTCAAAGGGCCAGATGTAACTTATAAATGTAAAACAATGTAATCAAATGTAATGTAAAATAATGTAACTACTCCTTAATGTTAAATAACTCATTATTTATAACTTATTCAAGTGACATAGAAACAATTGTATGCTTGTGGTTCTAATATAAAACCTTTTGATTTTTGTCAGCTTCTGAAAACCCACATAACTCCATTAATGATCAAACTGTCCAAGTTAATAAAGAAAAATACTAATTTTTGTAATTTGTTTAGCGAAAAAACCCCTCACAGACTGAATACGATGCATTTCGATCATCATCTTTTATTATCAGGCTCCAGAAACAGATCACAGATAAACTATTTATTTTAGCGTGAGAAATCGGAGGTGTAGCATGAGAAATCACTCAAATGCGAGAGTCTTACGTTCAATGTGTGAGAGTTGAGTATGGATGCGGAAACACCGTTGCGGCTAAAGGCATTGTGGGAAATGCAGTTTTTTTTTTGTTTTAGTTTTTTTTAGACACTCAAAACTTTTAAGCTCTGGCGGACCACATTAGATTACATGGCGGGCCACATCTGTCCTGCGGCCCTTGAGTTTGACAAAAGTGTCTTAAAGCATTTTAGTATCAGCTTAGCTAGGTATTTAAAGCCATCAAACCGTACATAACGTTACACAGCGTACGTTAGTCCGAAACACGATTAATAAATTGACCTTCGCACAAATTTAAACTTAACTTTAACGGTACACAAGCATGAAGCGCTCAAAGTTAGCTGATTTTATATGTTTACCTGCCGGAGCAGCCATCGCGCCGGTATCATCATCAGTCACGAGGACGATGCTTGTGGTGGGCATGTTGTTGGAGGCTTTGAGTCAGGAAAATACTGAGAGGAGGATGATGATGATGACTGCACCGGCGTGATCTTCTTGCAGTAAACTAATTCCGTGGACTGTCAGGTGTTTCATCATATTTGACGTGTTGTCAGTTTTGGACGCGATAACCTTACTTTCATAAGCCATACTTTTGATCGGTTAAACATAGTTTGCGTTAAATTTATGCTATGCTTTAAAGTGTAATGTACATTACAGCCTCACCTCACATTTGACAAGCTCTGGGCGATTGGGGGGGTGGGGGGTAGCTGCCGTAAACGTGATTTTCAAGGCAGCTTCGCCGCAGCCAATCACCAGCATTTGATCCGGGCACGTTAAGGATGCCTCACGTTTTCTAGCTCACTGACGTTAACAAGATTATACCCTTAGGTATCGAAATTTGGTATCGAACGAAAATGATTTTTTTCGATACTCTGTAGTATCGAGACGATTCGATCAGTGCTTAAAAAACACCGAACTCGATACCCAGCCCTAGGCTTCTCAGCAGGGAGCTCATTTGTCTGCGTCAAGGAAATATTGATGCAATGACGCTCCCTGCCTGAAGATGGCACTTATATACAACAGATGCCCTCCATGCCACACAGGTCAAAGAACACACAGAAAAAAAAAATCCTGGATGTTGTGCGATTTATTCTGTTGGTGCTGATCACAGGGAGCTGTTTGACAAAAAAGGCGGTGTAGAAAAGAGGATTTCTATTTCCTGTTTCCTGTGCGAAGTGCGGAGCGGCTGTTTTTCCGCTTCTTCATGTGATCAAAAGAGCCAGCTTTCATTGGTCGTTCTCCTTGTGAAGAATAATGGCAATCCAAAACTCTTTTTCACTGACACCACTCCTTCGGTCAAATGTGCTCCCCCTTGCATCCATAGTTTTCAATCGAGGTGCATTGTCACTCGAAACTTTAGATTGAAAATTCAGGTAGGTGTATTGAGGCCTTTAGTCTGACTCAAGGGCAGAAATGTAGATCTGCATGGTGCATTGACTCATTGTAGATTTCAAGAAGGAAGCCTTGCCAGCCTTGTTATGGCTTTTAAACATGCCTCCAACTTCAACTTCCTGAGGACTCACATCCTAGCGGACCTCTTCTGGACAATCAACATCTTCAGCCTGATTAGTGGCTCCCATAAGTGCCTCTTTTCTTGAGGTTTGACTTTTACAGTAGTGTAGAAGACACTAGAAAACTACAAATGTATCCAGGACCAGGCTATGAAATCAATAAATATCAACCAGGAATCATAGGATACAACCGCAGAGACATGTGGAATGCCACAAGGAGCAGTCTTAGGTCCTTTGCTACTTTTTATTGCTGCCTCTTGACTATGTTATGTTTGATTACACTGATGAAAATCTCCTGTTCTAAATCTAATCTAAACCGATGATGTTTCTAAAGATATCAAAATACATCATTGATATTCCAAAGACAGACACAATATCACTTAGTATCAAGTGTGGTGCTCAGTGAGTAGTAAATAAAAACCTTGGAGTTTTCAAAGAAAACAACATGACTTTTCTGAATCAATCTCTTCTATTGCAAAATGAAGGGTTGTTAGTTGTTTCTAAGGTAGAAAAATCTACTGAAGAAGGAAATGAGTTCCCTTTCAGTCGGTCCCGGAGACGTTAGTCAGGATTAGACCGACTGAATGGGAGCGAATCACCGTGAGAGCGACTGACGAACATATCAACGGGCAAATTATTTGCAGGCGTAGGTGATTGATTAGCAATCAGCCAGGTATAAAGCCGGGCGTGCCTACGCTACCAGTATGCAATTTTCCTTCGGAGCTGACTGAGTGAGACTCTCTCTCCTGAACTTTGACGCTTCTAGCTTGAAAGATCAGCAGGTTGCTTACCTCTTGGCTCTTTTTGGTGTAATCCTCTGCTAGCCCAGATTAGCATGCCACCAACGCCAGCACCTCGAGATCTTCTCAGGCAAGCCTGTCCAGTGATTCAGCCGTTTTTCTCGTTTATCCTGTCCATTTTTCACGACACAATGAGCAAAACGTGCACTATTCCTGGCTGTTGTGGGCTTTCTCGTTGAAAAGACGGTCACGGGAGTTTCGCGATGTGTTTGGTTTCCAGCACACCGATGCGGCTCTCGTGAAGCGCGAGTGTTTGCATTGCAGCACTCTGCTGAGTCGCACGCGGAAGTTTTGGGTAGAGCGGCGTCAGGTGATTCCTCGCGTCATCCCCAAACACCGAGCGTGCTTCCCGCCTGGTCTGCGGGTGAATCGGACGGCGCTTTGGTGTCGCCCGGTACCTCGTATGATCCTGTAAACGATCTGCTCTCCCACGCAGCATCGGAAGGGGCGTGGCTTTCGGTTCTCCAGTTCAGCTGCCTCCTTCGGGATTGCAGCCGAGCTGGAGCCGGAGGCGT
The DNA here is from genome assembly GCA_007224835.1 of Danionella cerebrum. Taxonomy (NCBI): domain Eukaryota; kingdom Metazoa; phylum Chordata; class Actinopteri; order Cypriniformes; family Danionidae; genus Danionella; species Danionella cerebrum. The sequence continues at coordinate 90,936 of SRMA01026401.1, forward strand.
TCGCGGTGCTCTCACAGCTGCAGCCTTGATCGGCGGGAGGTGACTCCTCCCCCCCGAGTCGATGCTGTCACGGCTGGAGAATTGGTGGCTAGGCAGGCGCCGGGACAGGTTCCCCGCATACCGCTAGTGCCTTTTCTCCCCGAGAAGCACGAGGAGCTCACTAATTCTGGCAGGCTCCCCTGCCTGTCAGGGGATTGAGCTCCTCCCTCTTCACCACTCTGGTCAATGCAGCAGATACGGGCTACTCTTCGATTCCCCGAGTGGGCAGGTTGTCGCGGTGCTTACCCCGACAGCGCTGCTGCTTGACGGTCTCGTTCGGGTGTTCCCGCCAAAGCTGGGAGGTTTTTCATCAGTCCTGATGATGAGAGCTTATTCAGCTGCGGGTAAATCTGCTGCATCATTGCATGCTATGGCGACCTTACAGGTCCTCCGTGTCATGCACCAGGGTGGTGGTGACCAGCAGTCTCTCTGAGACTCGCTTTCAGCCGCTGATTGTCGCCTCGTGCTACAAGATCAGCCGTGCTGAACATCGGTCACGCGATGTCCACGCTTGTGGTCCAGGAACGCCATCTGTGGTTCGAGCAGGCTTCAATGCGTCCCGAGGACCGATTTTCGGCTTTCTCCCCGGATGGCCTCTTTGGCGTCGCCGTGGAGATTTTCGTCAAAGGTCTCCACGATCAGGAGGCAGGCGGAGGGTCTGGGTATAGTTCCACGCCAGAAGCAGCGGGCGTTGCTTCTGTGCCGGAACCCTCTCCGCCTGTTCGCTGCCAAAGAGTACGTCTCCCGCCTTGGTTTACTCCTTCGACCTCTGGTCCGGGAAAACCCCTGCATGCGGAAGACGGAGCCAACCTCTGAGGTTTTCGAAAGCAGACGAGGGTTTCTAGTGAAGCTCCCCTGAGGTTGGCAACTCGGGAGGATATGAGATCGTCTTTGGGTCTGGTCATCGACCCAGCTCCCCCAGGGGGGGGGGGTCCACCACACACTCCTCGCTGCTGTCCTTCGGACGGCGGCACCCATTGTGTCAAGATAGATCTCACTTCCTGCCTGAGAATAGTGGACTCGCATGCCCTGCGCTCAGGGGTTCCTCTTCCTCGGTCCGACGAAGATCCCGACTTGGGCGCGAGCTCCGCTGGCCATGGCAGAGAGCGCGGGGGCACAACACCCCTGCCCTCATCTGACCATCTCCCAGGGTCAGCCCCTGGTGATTCCGCCCTTAAGTCCGCCTTCGGGCAGCCCCGCCATGGGGACCATCGGCACGTCCGGACCACACTCCCTGTCAGCTTACCTGGGAGCCTGGCGGAAGCTTCCCGGGGTCTCACAGTGGGTGGCCCGGACAATCCGGCAGGGCTACACGATTCAGTTCGTGTCCGCCCCCAGGTTCGAGGTGTGTTTCACACTCCTGTTCTCCGAACAGGCGCCTCATTCCTGCGAGAGGAGATCGACGCCCTTTTAATAAAAGGTGCGATCGAGCCGGTACCCCCAGCCGAGATGGAACACGGGTTTTACAGCCCATACTTCCTGGTCCCCAAGAAATCAGGCGGGCTGCAACCAATCTTGGATCTGAGGCATCTAAACCGGCACCTGGCCAAGTACCGGTTCAAGATGCTGACGGTCCGCTGCATTCTACCGTGCATCCGTCCTAGAGATTGGTTCGCAACAATCGACCTGAAGGACGCGTACTTTCAGGTAGAAGTGGTTCCGAGACACAGACCCTTTCTAAGGTTCTGTTTCAAGGCCATGCATACCAGTACAAGGTCCTACCCTTCGGTCTTGCCCTATCCCCTCGCACCTTCACAAGGTTGTCAGGGCCGCACTAGCCCCGCTTCGCCGGGCAGGCATTCGGATCCTGGACTACCTCGACGACTGGCTTCTACTAGCCTCGTCCAGAGACCAGTTGATCCGACACCAGGGCAAGGTGCTTTCGCACTTAAACCGTTTGGGTCTGAAGGTCAACTGGGAAAGGAGCCGCCTCACTCCGGTGAGGACCATCTCTTTTCTCGGGTTGGAGCTGAACTCCGAGAGCATGCTGGCGCAACTATCGGTAGAACGCGCCAGGGCCTTGCTGACCGCTCTTTCCGCGGTGTCCTCCCGACCAGTGGCCAGACTGAAGTTATTTCAGAGGCTCCTGGGCATATGGCAGCCGCAGCCCCAGTCATTCGACTCGGGCTCCTGCGTATGCGGCCACTGCAGCTATGGCTTCTCTCGCGAGTTCCGAGTTGGGCATGGCGTCGGGGAGCGCTACGTCTGCCTACGGCAGACATGCTCCCTTACCTGAAGGTCTGGAAGACGGAGTGCTTCTGAGGTCCGGGGTGCCTCTCTCGAGCCACCCCGACCGAGTGGTGGTCACCACCGACGCCTCCAAGACCGGTTGGGGCTCTGTGTGCGGTTCCCACCGAGAGTCCGGTTCCTGGATTGGACGGCTTTCTCGCTGGCACATCAACCGTCTCGAGCTAGTTGCAGTCACCCTGGCGCTGCGGCGCTTCGGCCCGCTCCTCCGGGGGCGGCACGTGCTGGTCAGGACCGACAGCACCGCGGTAGTAGCCTACATCAACCACCAGGGGGGTGCTCTGCACTACCTCCCCCAACGACTGCTCCTCTGGAGTCAGAGCAGACTTTGATCACATCCCCGGAGAGTGCAACCGGATCGCGGATTCGCTGTCCAGGTTCCACCCCAGGGCGGGAGAATGGCGACTCCATCCTTGGGTTGTTCAGCAGATATGGGACATCTATGGCGAGGCCCAGGCATACCTGTTGCCTCCCGCTAGAACACCCATTGCCGGCTTTTTTACTCCCTGTCCCTGGCTCCTCTCGGGACAGACGCACTGGCATACTGCTGGCCCAGGAACAAACGCTTATATGGGTCATGCTTTCTTCACACCTAACAATCTTAAACATTTGGCTAGAGGGGTGAGGTGTCCAAGATGCAGCAGCTGCTCACAGGAGTTCCACAGGGTTCAGTTATTGGTCCCCTGCCCTCTTCTTACCACTTCCCTGGGTTCCATCATCTACAGATGTGGCTTCTACCTTCCATTGGTGTGGTTTAGTTGACACTCAACTCCACCGCCCTTTCGATCCTGATGACTCTACTGTTACAACCTACATTCATCTCAACATGGATGAAGGCCATCACCTACAGGTCAACCTGGAACTACTGGCTATCCATGCTAACCCTAGTGTCCAGTATGACTTCACCATACAATTAGAGACCTCGACAATCTCCCCCTCTGCTTCAGTCTTGAACCTAGGGGTGATCTTTGATGAGCAAATAACATTCAAGTTTGAGTTTTTTTTATCAAATGATGTTACGGGTGAAACATTCAAGAAACCAGAGTCCTAGCACTGACTGTTTGATTTGTAAAATATAGCCCTCTTATATAATCCATGCTCCTATCTTTTAGTCGATGTTCTTATGTTTATTTGAAGCTTACATCAGCAGGAAACATGGCTGCGAGTGCGAGTAAGGACCTGTTTGATTAAAGGAGGACTCAGAGGAAGCACTACAGAGCATTAACACACCTCTGACTTGCTCTCCCTCTTTCTCCATTATTGTGATCAATTAAAGCCACGGAGAGTGTTTGATCCGGTGCTGCGAGCTTTAATCTCTGTGTGTGAGTTTCTATCGACTCCAGGATTGATCTGATGCTTACACTTTCATCTTCATCAGCCCTGAATGGACAGAGAGCTCTTGTTCACAGCACTCCTCACACTTTCATCTTCATCAGCACAGGAACACTTGCCACACACCAACATCTAGATCTATAATTACATTTATATAAATGATATACGACTTAAATATTGAGATATTCTCTGATACATTATTCAAGCACAAAACATCTAACAATATTAATAATAAAATAAAACACAGCTAGTTCTTAAATCTTTGGCCAAGTAACTTAATTAAAAGTGCTAAAATAGTTGACTTTACCTTAAAGAAAGATAACAAATACACTGTTTTAAAATGTTAAGAAACATGTTTACTCTGTGAAGTTGCTTACAAAGGCCTATAAACAGATAACAGATTATTAGTTTGAGAATAAATTAAACCGTTTTTATTTATTGCAAGAAATGTTGTTTATGTTCTTCAAATTAGTTTCATTAAAATACATTTACTTTTGAATAACAGTTTTACTAGCGACCCATTGCACACCAGCCTTTAGACGTTACGTCTTTTAAAAGTATATTTTAAAAGGTTTGACCAAATAGCTCAAAAATTAAGGCAATAAAAAAAATTATTCTTGTGGCAACAAAAATAATGTCAAAAGTTAAAAATGACTGGAGTTGGATTTAATTAAGATTAGCATTTGGTATTTCTATAAAATGTAAAATCAAGTGTTAATGTTCCAGAAACAACTGTTAAGAGTTTCCAACCCTCTCCGTCTATTGTTTTTCAGGTGAGGAGACAACACTCGCTTGGTTCATTTTCCACGGTAAACCGCTAGATCTTACCACATACAACTGTACTACCAAACACACACACACACACACACACACACACATACATACATACAAAAACAAAGAAAACACAGCCTCTTACATATGAGACATGCGATTGGTTTAAACAAATATGATCATGTTAAAAAGATGGAGAAACTAAAATCAGTTTTTTTTTATTCACGGCAGTAAAAACAACTAGATGGTAACTTTGATGTTGGCTAGCACTAGTTCCATTTTAAATGTTGCCATTAACACAAAAAGTAACATCAAACAATCCACGCATGATTTAGACCAACCAAATTGGTTGCTATGGTAAAGATTGGTTGCTATGGAGGAGTCAGTGACATACAATAATGTCCCCTATGTCAATACGAGTAAAATAATGACGAGTAAAATAGACCCCCATGTCTAAACTAATTTCCAGAGCTGAGATAGAGACCCAAGAATTTGGTTGCTATGGAGTGGTGTATGATGTCATAAAAAAGTACCGTTGCTACTATGATTACCATAACCAAACCCCCATTCCTCTACACGGTTTAGTCTTGAAGATATATTTGGAATAGCTCCTCATGGGGAAACCAAGAAATAATAAAAAAAAACTGGATAAGGTCGCTATAAAATGTGCCACAGAGCAGCTCTTTTACGTCCTACTCACATCATCTAAAGAGCCAGCTTTTATTGGTTGTCCTCCTAACGAAAAACGGATCCGATATGGCAGTGTGAAACTTTTTCACTCAGATGTGTAAGCTCTCATTGACCGCCATGGATTTGTGTGTGTCTCTCAGTGATTAGTCCCTGGATTTGAACCGCACTGAGCCGTTGTGGGAATGGATGTGGTCCGGAATCTCCATTTCATCAAAGATACTCCAGAATAATGGGTAAGAAATTTTAATAGATCATCTTGATAAAAAAAAAAAAGTAGTCAAATGTAGAACGTTGTTTCAGCAAAGTGTTGCAAGGGTGTTTTTGTGGGATTTTTTTGTGATAAAGGCAAACATTTATTTCCTTCATTAAACTCATTCAACTTTAAAATTCTTTTGCTACATGTATGATTACATGATAACGTTAGTGTAATGAGGTAGGCGTGACTGTAGTGCATGTCAGAGAAACAGGCGAATGTTTCGCTCTATCTCTCTGATTCTTATCTGATGGGTGTAGGTATGTGTAAGTGTGTTCTTGCAGTCAGAAGTACACTCTGTAACCACACAGAGCACCTGCAGCACCTTCATGTGAACGGCTTTAAACAGTCAAAATGCTTTTTTTTTGTTTTTCTCCTTTAACTGTTTCACCCCCAGAGGTCCTCAAGATTCACGATTCGAGAATCCACACAAATCAAAGCAGAGCAAGTGCAAAATCCTCGCGTCTACTTCTGAAGAATGTCTGAGGTTAATTTCCTCAGTATAATTGTGTTACTGTGTCATCAAGTATTTCTCTAGTTGACTCATCAGTAACAGAGAAAGTTCTGTCAGCTTCATCCGTGGAATGTCCAGTCCTTAAAACATGTTCTTTGCCTCGTATGCGTCGCGAATGATGCATAAATTACAATAGGTGTTCATACGTTGAGAGCAAAAAGAATGAACTGAGGTCAAAATAAACTATTTGGAAAGCGTTAAATGGGTCATTTTCATCTGGATCATACTGGGGCTTTCCCTGAACACAAACTGGGACAGTCATGTATGATCTTGTACAAGTGTTACTCTATATATTTAAATCAGATTTAGATTATATTTAGATTTTCTTTTCAAGTCTGATTGGCCAAGGGCTATATTCTCTGGGTAGCACAGTGGCCTTCCAGTTAGATGGTTGTCGGTTCTGAGGCCCACCTTCATGGAAGGAGTTTGTATGTTCTCCCTATATGTTCTTCGTATAGAATGAGTTAGTGGGCAAATATTCCTTTTTGAAGTGGTCATCATCCTCGAGACACCCCTGGTGGCTTTTTACTGTTTCTTCAACATTATTACAGATAGCTGTCCAAAAATTAAGACACTTGCCACTTAAGATTGTGGCAAACAACACAAGCAGCAGAAACTACTGTTAATCAATGTCTTTTGTTGGTAGACGACCCCTTCAACATGTTATTTATTTTGTTCTGTTCTCCCTGGAGATGCAAGCGGCATCCGCCCCATTTGTACAACTGCTGGTTTGAGCAGTGAAATGGTTTCCAGTTTCCCTGAAGGATCAGAGCACGGTAAAACCACAGGACGAACCACCATTCGGCAGATCTGAGGAACAGATCTGGGATGGCGAGCCTACAGGGGGAAAACCACAGCATTTAGATCCAGCTGCAGCTCAAGATGAGGTTTTCAGGGGACCAGAGTAGAGCATTTTTTTTAGGTTTTATTACAGGGGCTTTTATATCTTTATTGAACAGGGCGATATTCATGCAATGAGGAAGTATATAGAGTGAGACTCAATATGGTGGACACAGATGTTGGGTAAAATATACTGTAAAACAATAAGATAATATATAAAGGATATATAAATAAGATAATATATACACAAACAAATATTCTTCTATCCTATAAGAAGAATATAGCAACCTGAATGCAATGCAAGTGTTTTTTTTTTTGATAAAAGCTTCTGCTACATTCAGGGAGGTGCCCCTGGTCTTAATTAAGCAAACATTTACATGAGACAAAAATATGCTGCTTCTCTTTCTCATACTTAATTCACACGGAAAAGATCTACCTGAGCTTTAAAGTTACACAAAATGTTGATGGAAAGGTGGAACTCTTTTTTTAAATTCTCCCTCACTTTAGAAGAAAGCTGCACAGACCCCCCCCCCCCTAACTGTGGGATGAGGATATAGTCCTTTGTGAAGTGTATAATGAATTTCATGAGAAGCAATCAGGGTATGGCACTTGTTGCTATCTATCCATCAAGCCAAGGTAGTATTTAAACCAACTTTACCTCGTCTCTCCTTGACATTGTTTAAATTTCTGATATTTGGTCTCTAGCTTTCCCACTTGAATACATTCTGCTCAGTCAGCATTCTTCCTCCTCGACCCGCAAGTCACTGCTCCTATCGTCCACAATCCTTCCTGACCAAGCACCTCCTGAGAATGAGGAGCCAACTAGCCACAGAGAACTATACTAAAGAGAGGCTCTGCCATCCCAGATCCAAAATCCAGATCCCAAGAACCCTAGATATCCATCTCAAAAGAATTTATCTGCTCGGATATGACCCTGCCATCTCAGAGTATTCACACTGCCTTAAATTACCCCCACAGCATCTGATACCTTAACATTTCCTTAATAAAAGAAGTAAAATGGACCAGAACCATTTCTAAATGGCCCTGTTCACCCATACCCAGTTATTTTGACAATGGAGATTTTGTGCTGTTCGTCCACATCTAAACACCAGTGTTTTTGCAAATGCAATACTGAATACTAATTTTAAAAATGACACAAATCGACTACCACATGTTAAGTCTTTATGTCTTTTTATTGTTTTCTATGCTTGATTTTTTAAAAACGTGGATAGAGTTTTATTTTGTGTACGGTTTGGGAATTAAAAAGGTTTTCAAAAAAGCCTGTGTATGTGTGGGCACAATTATACAAGGATGCTTTCAGCACAGAGCATCTTTAGCCCCCATTTTACTGATGAGTTCCCGTCCGATTACGTTATCACCCATTCCTTTAGGACTGTGGCAGCTACCCCAGCCACCTCCACCAAGCTCCAAACAGAGTCTCTGAGTAGATGGTCCGCCCCAGACTCTGTTCACTATATCAGGATGAACATTTCCAATATTAGAAATCCCCGGTCAATCCTGTTTCAATGTTGAAGCTGATTGGTTGATTCTCATCACATGACCTGAGGTGTTGATTCTCCTTGCTTGCCAGTACAGTCCAAATTAAGACAAGCCTAAACTGCTCAAAACCAAACAATGGAACCCTAAAACCATCTTTAACCAGCTTATGATGAGGCGCTTCATGTATCGCAGCTTTTCTACAAAAACCTTGTATTTGCCCACGTTTACTCTCATATTAAGATGTTCTAACAGCATGAATGAGTGGTCCTCCAGGATGTACCCGCTCCTCCTTCGCCCAAGGAGCACTAGAGAACACCATCACAATTTTCTCTTGTGACTCCCTAAAGTGTAGTTATCTGTGCAAAGTGGTCATTATCGACTTTTTCTGCATGTCGAGTACCAAGCAGTTTTCACAATTAGTGATCAAATGTTTGAAAACAAACCTCACCAGCATTCTGACAGACCAGTTACAACACCTACAAGCACCACACAGTTGCTCCATCAATAGGCGTAAAGAGGCAAGCCACATAGAAGTGAATTTAATGAATCACCGTCACAAGCAGAGCTGAAGAACAGAAGAAAGGAACTATGGGACACATTCGGATAGTCTCTGGTTGAGAGCGCTGCACCCAGTCATGCTGCTGTCAGATGTGTATCACATGTGTGTGTGTGTGTGTGTGTGTGTGTGTTCCCACCGCTGGGGTCAGCCAACGCTCCTGCACCCCGAATTAGAGTTGGGCCAGACCTACTGGAGCCTCAGCAACCACACACAGATCTAACTCACAAACGATACACATCTTACAGCTGGGTACAGTGCAGCAGACACACGCTCTCTGGCACACAGTGGGTGTGCATAAGGGAAGCAGTTTATTTAGTGTTAAAGACTTGCGAGAGGGACAAGTTGATGATGACAAACGCAGATTGTTCCCTTAAACCAATTCATATATTTCAAAATGCCTTGTCGCAATCCTGAATATTTAGTGCACAGAATAAATCTTATTATTCTGGTAGGGCTGGGCAAAAACACAATCAGATTCGAAAAAATAAATCTCATCCCACCTCCCACAAAAATATGCAGACAAAAAAGAAATCTGAGACTTCAGCTCAAGTATAGACCCAGCTCCCAACTAGAGAATGACATTTGTCAGGATGTCCCGCGGGTCTCGTGATTCCCGTGGGATTCCTGTGGGATGGGATAAATTTTGTTTACTAATCTTTTGTTTACTATAAATATAATATTTATACTGTATATAATAGTATAACCATTGTCTTAGTAATAGTAATAAGTTTATTAGCATTAGATTGTACTGTTTTTACCGTGTTCTGTTCGCATTTGTGCAGATGCGTCTTTTTTTCCTACATTGGCACACTAAAGTATTAGATTTCAGTGCCAAAACACTTGTAAATAGTGAAAGAAGCTGTTTATACCCTCATCGAGGACCCCTGTTGAGTTTTGTGAAACACATACAGCAACAGCAGGGGGCGTGTCACCATCTCAATGACAGTCGTATGTAATAAAAGTTTTTATGCACAGGGTTTATTCCCAACAATGTTTTTTAATATATAGTGTCATGACACTATATAATCTAGCCACAGGGGTTGCAAGCCAGTGACTTCTGTGCCGGTCCCAAGCCCGGATAAATAGAGAAGGTTGCGTCAGGAAGGGCATCCGGCTTAAAATATGCCAAAAACCAAATATGCGAGTCACCACATCGATTTTCATACCTTTCGATTTTCGCCTCCGGTGTTGTTGACTTACAGGGTGCCGGTGGAAATTGGACAGCTGTTGGTCGAAGAAGGAGAGGAGGGAGAAGGATTCGTAGACAGAAAGAGAAGAGGAAAGGCAGGAGTATAGATCTGAGAATAGGGACTCTTACCGTTGGTACAATGACAGGGAAGGGTAGAGAGCTGGCGGACATGATGTAGAGGACGAAGGTAGATATTCTGTGTGTGCAGGAGACCAGGTGGAAGGGTAGCAAACCGCGTAGTATTGGAGGGGGATACAAACTGTTTTACTATGGTGTGGATAGGAAGAGAAATGGGGTAGGAGTGATCCTGAAGGAGGAGTTTGTGAGGAATGTTTTAGAGGTGAAAAGAGTGTCAGACAGGGTGATCAGCTTAATGTTAGAAATTGAAGGGGTGATGTTAAATGTAGTGAGTGGTTATGCTCCACAAGTAGGATGTAAGTTGGAAGAGGAGAGATTCTGGAGTGAGTTGGATGAGGTGATAGAGAGTGTTCCCAGAGAGAGAGTAGTAGTGGGAGCAGATTTCAACGGGCATGTTGGGGAGGGCAACAGAGGTGATGAGGAGGTGATGGGCAGGTTCGGTGTTAAGGAAAGGAACCTAGAAGGACAGATGGTGGTGGACTTTGCCAAGAGGATGGAAATGGCTGTAGTTAATACTTATTTCCAGAAGAGGGAGGAACATAGAGTTACCTACAAGAGTGGAGGTAGGAGTACGCAGGTAGACTACATCCTATGTAGACGAGCCAATCTGAGAGAGATCAGAGACTGTAAAGTAGTGGTAGGAGAGAGTATAGCCAGACAGCATCGGATGGTGTTGTGTAGGATGTTTCTGGTGGTCAGGAAGAAGAGGGGAAGAAAGATTGAAAAGAAGACCAAGTGGTGGAAGTTGAAAAAGGAAGATGATTGTGTGGAATTCAGACAGAAGCTGAGGCTTTGGGTGGTCAGGAAGAGCTTCCAGATGACTGGGAAACTACAGCAGAAGTGATCAGGGAGACAGGTAGGAAGGTGCTAGGTGTGTCAGCTGGAAGGTGGAAAGAAGATAAAGAAACATGGTGGTGGAATGAGGAAGTACAGGACATCATCCAGAAGAAGAGGCTAGCTAAAAAGAAGTGGGACATCGAAAGGACTGAAGAATGTAGGCAAGACTACAAGGAATCACAGCGCAGTGTGAAGAGGGAGGTGGCAAAGGCCAAACAGAAAGCATATGATGAGTTGTATGCCAGGTTAGACACGAGGGAAGGCGAGAAGGAATTGTTTAGATTAG
>SRMA01026401.1:102150-130662 GCA_007224835.1 Danionella cerebrum
ATATAATCTAGCCACAGGGGTTGCAAGCCAGTGACTTCTGTGCCGGTCCCAAGCCCGGATAAATAGAGAGGGTTGCGTCAGGAAGGGCATCCGGCGTAAAATATGCCAAAAAACAAATATTTCAAGGCCCGGGTTAACAACGACCGCCTCCGGTGCTGTTGACTTACAGGGTGCCGGTGGAAATTGGACTACTGTTTGTCGAAGAAGGAGAGGAGGGAGAAGGATTCGTCGACAGAAAGAGCAGAGGAAAGGCAGGAGTATAGATCTGAGAATAGGGACTCTTAACGTTGGTACAATGACAGGGAAGGGTAGAGAGCTGGCGGACATGATGGAGAGAAGGAAGGTAGATATTCTGTGTGTGCAGGAGACCAGGTGGAAGGGTAGCAAAGCGCGTAGTATTGGAGAGGGATACAAACTGTTTTACTATGGTGTGGATAGGAAGAGAAATGGGGTAGGAGTGATCCTGAAGGAGGAGTTTGTGAGGAATGTTTTAGAGGTGAAAAGAGGGTCAGACAGGGTGATCAGCTTGAAGTTAGAAATTGAAGGGGTGATGTTGAATGTAGTGAGTGGTTATGCTCCACAAGTAGGCTGTAAGTTGGACAAGAAGGAGAGATTCTAGAGTGAGCTGGATGAGGTGATTGAGAGTGTTCCCAGAGGAGAGAGAGTAGTAGTGGGAGCAGATTTCAACGGGCATGTTGGCGAGGGCAACAGAGGTGATGAGGAGGTGATGGGCAGGTTGGTGTTAAGGAAAGGAACCTAGAAGGACAGATGGTGTGGACTTTGCCAAGAGGATGGAAATGGCTGTAGTTAATACTTATTTCCAGAAGAGGGAGGAACATAGAGTTACCTACAAGAGTGGAGGTAGGAGTACGCAGGTAGACTATATCCTATGTAGACGAGCCAATCTGAGAGAGATCAGAGACTGTAAAGTAGTGGTAGGAGAGAGTGTAGCCAGACAACATCGGATGGTGATGTGTAGGAAGAAGTGGGGAGAAAGATTGAAAAGAAGACCAAGTGGTGGAAGTTAAAAAAGGAAGAAGATTGTGAGGAATTCAGGCAGAAGCTGAGAAAGGCTTTGGGTGGTCAGGAAGAGCTTCCAGATGACTGGGAAACTACAGCAGAAGTGATCAGGGAGACAGATAGGAAGGTGCTAGGTGTGTCAGCTGGAAGGAGGAAAGAAGATAAAGAAACATGGTGGTGGAATGAGGAAGTACAGGACATCATCCAGAAGAAGAGGCTAGCTAAAAAGAAGTAAAGGGCGAGGTTGCAATTGCCAAACAGAAAGCCTATGATGAGTTGTATGCCAGGTTAGACACGAGGGAAGGCGAGAAGGAATTGTATAGATTAGCGAGACAGAGATGGGAAGGATGTGCAACAGATAAGGGTGATTAAAGATAGAGATGGAAAGGTGCTAACAAGTGAGGAGAGTGTGCAGAGAAGATGGAAGGAGTATTTTGAGGAGTTGATGAATGAGGAGAATGAGAGGGAAAGAAGGGAGGAAGATGTGAATATTGTACAGCAGGAAGTTGAAAAGAATAGAAAGGATGAGGTGAGGAAGGCTCTGGGGAGAATGAAGAGTGGAAAGGCTGTTGGTCCAGATGACATACCAGTGGAGGTGTGGAAGTGTCTAGGAGAGACAGCAGTGGAGTTCCTTTCTAGGTTATTCAACAGGATTTTAAAGAGTGAGAAGTTGCCTGAGGAATGGAGGAGAAGTGTCCGAGTTGTAACAACTACAGAGGCATAAAGTTGCGAGCCACACAATGAAACTTTGGGAAAGAGTAGTGGAAGCTAGGCTAAGAAGAGAAGTGGATATTTGTGAAGCGCAGTATGGCTTCATGCCCAGGAAGAGCTGTACTGATGCAATTTTTGCTCTGAGAATGGAGAGTGTATGTTAGTGGAGAAGTACAGAGATGGTCAGAAGGAGCTGCACTGGGTCTTTGTGGATTTAGAAAAAGCTTATGACAGAGTGCCGAGAGAGGAGCTATGGTTCTGTATGAGGATGTCAGGAGTGGCAGAAAAGTACGTCAGGGTAGTTCAGGAGATGTATGAGACGAGTAAGACAGCAGTGAGATGTGCTGTAGGTCAGACAGAGGAGTTCAAGGTGGAGGTGGGGCTACATCAAGGATCAGCTTTGAGTCTCTTCTTATTTGCTATGGTGATGGACAGGTTGACAGATGAGGTCAGACAAGAATCTCCGTGGACAATGATGTTTGCAGATGACATTGTGATCTGTAGTGAGAGCAGAGAGCAGGTGGAGGAAAACCTGGAAAGTTGGAGGTCAGTTCTAGAAAGAAGAGGAATGAAAGTCAGTCGCAGTAAGACAGAATATATGTGTTTGAAAGAGAGGGAGGGAAGTAGAACAGTGAGTTTACAGGGGGCTGAGGTCAAGAAGGTGCAGGAGTTTAAGTATTTGGGGTCAATAGTCCAGTGTGAAGGGGAGTGTGGAAAAGAGGTGAAGAGACGAGTGCAGGCAGGTTGGAGTGGATGGAGAAAAGTGTCAGGGGTGTTGTGTGACAGAAGAGTGTCAGCAAGAATCAAAGGAAAGGTGTACAGAACAGTAGTGAGAGCAGCTGTGATGTACGGGTTAGAGACTGTTGCAATGAGGAAGAGACAAGAGGCAGAGATGGAAGTAGCATTAGTAGATTAGGAACGAGCACATCAGAGGAACAGTTCAGGTTGGTTGTTTTGGAGACAAAGTCAGAGAGGCCAGATTGAGATGGTTTGGACATGTGCAGAGGAGGGATAGTGGTTATATTGGTAGAAGGATGTTGGAGATGGAGATGCCAGGCAAGAGGTTAAGAGGAAGGCCAAAGACGAGATATATGGATGTACTGAAAGAGGACATGAAGTTAGTTGGTGCAAGAGTAGAGGATACTGAGGACAGAGTTAGGTGGAAAAGGATGATTCGCTGTGGCGACCCCTAAACTGGGAACAGCCAAAAGGAGAAGAAGAAGTGTCATGACACTATATAATATTGCTTTAAAACTGCTCATGCTCTTGATTCCAACAACATATTGCTTCATTAATTTATTTTTATCTTTTGCTAATTTTTGTATAGAAACACAAGGGTTTCTTTTGGAAAAATCTAATCTGATGTTATATATTTATAGTTATAGAGATTTTTCTGATTAAGGGGAAACCCCCTGTGGCAAGGTTGAGCTCTATCTTCAGCTGGACAGGAACTACTCTACAATATTCCACAGCTGACAAAAAAAAAAAAAAACGCCTAGATCTTTGTAAACAAAACAACCTGTAAAATCGACACTGACTCCAGAATTGGGATGGGGTTTTTTTCCTCTGGGAGTGGGATGAGACAGGAGTAAAAATCCACTCCCGTGTCATGCTCTACTCCCAACCCAATATTGAGATTAGACCGTAACCACTGCACCCAGTCACTTTAATGAGCATAAGTAATTGCTTAAATTTTACCTGATATATATATATATATATATATATATATATATATATATATTGAATTACAGCCAACCTATTACATGCCCATGCCAATTTCTCTTGGGTTTTTGTCCTCCTAGAGCAGGGGTGCTCACACTTTTTCAGCTTGCGAGCTACTTTTAAAATGACCAAGTCAAAGTGATCTACCCGCTACAAAAATGTAAAACATCAATCAACAAACAATTATTTTCACCTTTATTGAGAATTGACAAAACACACATAATAATTAACTATTTACATTTAATTAAATACAACAATTCTGCAAAAATAAAAATTTCTCAATTTTGACAAAAGGAGTGTTGTAGTGGGTTAAACAATAGAACAGTTGTGTGTGACCTGAATTTGGTGGAAATAGTGATTTTTATGGGAGCTATTGATCCAAATAATCAAGAATAAAAACGATGCTCTAATAAATCTTAAAATTTTTTATGGAAACAACAATACAATGTGCAGGTGAGGAGTGGCGTGTTGCTTGATTTTGGTTGTAGTAGAGTAATTTAGAATGAAGTTATGAAGCATATTCTGGGTAAAACATAATTTGCAGACGGTCCCTAAGCGATTCCATGTCAGCGGGTTGCTCATAGACGGTAATGTGTTTCTGCGAATGCCGAGGGAAACTTGTTTTGATAAAAAAAAAGATAACACAGATTAAAAATAGCTATTATTTGTTTACTAAGAACATTCTGGTCTCGAACTATTGAGCAGAGAAAACCGAATCCGTGAATCTGCAGCTAACTTTACTGAACTGTGACGGGATGGATGATCAGCCTGATATTGTTTCAATTTGACAGTTGATCGCGATAAACGTAATGAGCACTCCTGGTCTAGAGACAAATTAAAAGTCTTAACTTTAATTCCGTCAAATCTAGATTTTGATCAACAACTTTAAATGATCGATTCAGAATTGACCAGGGCTGCATTGAAATGCACCGATTATTTACATTTTTTTCTCTAGCCCTACTCTTACGGCCACTTCACACAACCTCCTTCTGTGTCTTTTTCCGGCATGCATGTTAACAGACGAGCGCGCACGCACGGAGAACATTTGTGTCGCAGCAATCCATCCCAGATGCCTTGGGTCTCCGGAGTGTAAAGAACGTTTATGCTTCGGTTCTATGTTTTGAAGTGCAGCAAGCCTGTCGGATTGCAAAAATCCTAATAAATTGTGCCAAAAATGGGTTATTTAACAAAATGTGATCAGATAACAAACAACTTTAATGTTTCAGATGGTTAGAGCCTACCAATAATCCCACATTCTATTATTATAAAACACTTACTTTTTAGCTTATTTAAAGATAAAGAGGTGAAATGCATATTACATTTGTACAGTAACAGATCAACACTCACCTCATCGTCAAAGTAGAGCAGGATTCGGGTATTTATGATTCTCAAAAAACATTTATAAAGAGCTGTTTGTCGAATCAAGTCACTGAGGCTGTCAGTTCTGAAGGTTAGTACTCTTGAGTTTTATGTTAAAGACAACTCTAAGTTAACTTTATTTCAAAGTTAGAATAGCTTTTATTATGTTTCATTGTTTTAAACCATGGCAAATATCATGTAATAGAGGATTTACACTCTGTTGATGTCTGCAATTCACGCTTGTAGCAACAACAACAAAAAAAATCTGTTACACTGTCTCTCAGCACATTCAGGACCTTATTCTCCTGTCCCAGCCTGGAGTCAATATATGCAACAGAGGAATCCTGGACATGCCACAAAAGTCCTTGAGTCAAATTGCTCCTTCACCAGAGTAGCAGTGTCACAAGCATCTTCCCTAAAGTAATACCTTCACGCACAGGGGCGCTGTTTTCATTGTTTGGAAGCACTTAGCACCTGCCCACGCTGCTAACCGTACAAAAGCTGGTAAAGTAACAGGGACGCTGCAGAGCTTGACTGGCCAGATCAACAATAAGAGCTGAATCTCTGGCTGGTTGTCAAAAGCAATCCATGAACCTGGGCTTCCGTTACACAAGGCTCGTGCCCCAGGCTAATGCCTTCATGCCATGCTGCATGGATGCAGTATTTCATACAATACAAGTCCACCTATCTACAGAGCGCTTAGAGATGAACATACTTTACACCATATTGAAAAATATTTCAAGGAGGAAGGGCTTGAATTTTCTCTCTGGTTTCTGAAGACACTTTCATTTAAATCGAGATAAAGCAGTGAACACCTCACACCTGGAATAAAGTCTCCTGCAGCGGAGAGGAATTTTCAGGGCATGTTCAAACAGGGAAGCGGATCAAGTCAAACAGCTGTTCCTCCCAAACACACACCAACAATTACAGTCGTAAACACCCGAGGGCTTCGCTCACTTCCCAAACATTTCCAACTCCACGGAGAACCCACACAGGTTTGCCTGGAGCCACTGGAAATGTATTCTCATCACACGATTAGGGATTATTTTACATCCACAGTCACATTTCAACAGGGTTGCCAGATATGTTTAATATGAAACATATGATTTAATATGAAAGATATGTTTGAGTTCAGCTGTGTAATACAGAGCAATTAATTCAAATATGTAAATGAAGGGTTTATTCACAATACCATTTCATTTCAAAGTAAGAGACTATGAAAATGTATGGAAAAGCACAATCCATTATTTAATTACGTATCCTTTAGATTGAACAGTGCAACTGAATACACTCAGAATGCCCTCCTGCTCAGTACACCCCTCATCTATCGATTTCTTCAAACTGACTTTTTTTTAGCTTCAAGACTTTCTTCCTTGGAATTCTGGGTAGTGAAGTTCTATTGACTAAACATGGGGTCAATCTATAATTCAAAAGTTCAAACCAAGCACCGGGGGAGTAACGATACACTGTGCTCACAACCCTTGATATTATGTCCACGATACGATATGCATCACGATTCACAATAATTTACAACACTATTATTAACCAATAAAACTGAAACCGTCATGTGAATCTGCAGCAGCTTTATGGAACTCTGCTGTGCTGTGGGAACCAGATGATCTGCAGAATCTACTTTTGCTTTATTAGAAGTCCGGCAAACCCACTGGATATTCAAAATATTTTTATATTACAGAACTTACACGCTGAATCTTACCAGTCCATCTTAAAAAGATGTGACGTTTCCGCAATAATCTTTTTCTTTAATGTAAACATTGTTTTATATTACACATGTTTTGTATTCAGTCTGTCCATATCTGTTAATAAACGTGAAATATTTGATTAAAGTTTCAATGATGGAATCTTTGAACCCCAGGGCATGACCTGTTAATTGTGCTTTGAGGTTCAAACACTCTCTACATCATTGGTTTTTTGAAGAAAAAGATGCATTTAGTGGCCAGCTGCAGTCCTGCTGACAGAAAATACAGTAAAATAACAGAAATGTGACAATAAAATGACACATCTACCTTTTTATTTACTTTTACAAACACACGTGAAACAGTTAAAAAGTGTAACTTTACACTGTGAGAATCTCTTGTGTTACGTCGGGGTATGAGTGTACAGACTGCACAATTGATTTCGCATCAGCGCCAGTACGCCCTTTTTTCTAGAAGGGGAATTTTGTGTAACACTCTGTTTCTTATCGCAGTGGTAGCACAGCCACTCGCGACAGATTAATGAAACAAAGCCAAACTTCTTCCATTGTTTCCTTTTAGAGACTCTAATCCAACCTCAATCACTCTCCCTCTCAGTGTGTTTGAGGACCTAAAGAAGCATTGCGGTTCCTCGTCTTGCATTCAAACAGTGCAAAGACACGTCTCACAGCTCTAATCTTGAGTGATCCAGAACTGAGCATAAGCTACGAGTGTGGCAAACAAGATGCTTTCTCTCCTGGTGGAAAGAGATTTGGATTTGCGCTGGATAGACAAGAGACGAGTCAATTAAGAGTTCCTCTCTGACGTTCACTGAGGGACTTGTAAAGACGAGGAAAGAAGATGCTTTTCAAAGTCAAACACACTAAGAGGGATTCTGACAAACACATAATCCTCGTAATCATCATGTAATGCCTTTCCATTCGATAAGTCTCTCAGTTGTAGAAGCCACAATGGCTTTCTTTTAAAGAGAGATTCAACCAGAGAAGACATGAGTTTTGGATAGGGCTGCGTCCCAGCAAACAATTGTACGCTGAAAAGCCGTGCCCTCACGATGTCCAGTACTGGTTTACATATAGTGGCTTAAGGAAAGTTGAAAAGATGTATATAAAGTACAAACATATTTATAAAACATACTCTTAACCAAGAATCTTTTAACAATTTTTTATGTGCACAGTGTCCCGCAGGTTTACGTTTGAGTATAAACAGCAGCAACTTTAACGATTATTAGAAAGTGCTTCCTTTTACAACCGTTTTGTTTCGTAAGATGTTAATTGACATGTAATAATTAAAGTCATTTTTTAAACATTGTGGGACCTCCATTTCTGTTACCGAAATAAAGGTCTCAAATTTATTTACCAATGACTTCTTTTATTTATGAAAATGTGCATTTAGAAAGGACTTTTTACCAGGAGGAAATATCTGGTAACTTTTAAGAAATTGTTTTTTCTTCAAAAGGCTGATGCACAAAATATTGAGATTTTTTTCTTTGGTTTAATCTATTAACCTCTTAAGCCCGAGAGTCCCCGGTACCGGGGACTTGCCCCCTTGTGCGTTACATTTTCGCTCATAGCTCACGAACCCTGAGAATAACCCACACATAGTGCTGGGCGATATGACGATATATATCGTGGGGACGATAGAAAAGTGTCTATCGTCCTATTTCTCTTCTATCGTTTCTATCGTTTCTAATCGTTTCTAAGTAATTTTATCAATTACTAAAGAAAATATTGCATTAAATAGGCTATGACAAATGTATGATAATGTCTGTGGCTATGCAATGCATACTCTACCCTTTATATAAGTGATAATCAAGAATAAAAATGAACTTTTTCGCAAAGAAACTCCGTCTTGTGATTTTGCGACGTGACGCTTTACGTTGTTGCGACATGCTTTACGCTAGTTAACTCGTGAGTGCTTAAAGACGGAGACGCAAGAGGTTGAAGATGAATGCCCGGAGTCGCAACAAATTGAAACTGCTACGCAGGCAGCAGCCCAAGAAGTACTTTTACCGAAACGTGGGGGTACGTCAGTGATTTGGTTGCATTTTGGCTTCAAGAGCTCCGACACAGAGCAGAAGACAGTCATCTGCAAACTCTGCCAAAAAACTGTTTCCGACGCTAACAACGCTAACTAAGAATACTGGAGAATCGAAGAAATGCGACGTAAAGAAAGTTGTGAAACAGCCCGGGCAAGTGGCGAGAAAAAATATAGCCAGCCTAAAATTAAAGAGTCTTTCATAAAATGCACACCGTATGAAAAAATGTCCCAGCGCCATAAAGAAATCACATGTGCCATCTTGCATTACTGTTGTAAAGGCATGATCCCCGTGTATGCAGTTGAGAAGGGTAGCTTCCGAGACCTCGTCAAAGTGCTTGACCCGAGGTACGTTATGCCCAGTCGTAAGCACTTCAGTAATGTCAAGTTGCCTTGCTTATATAACGCATGCCGGGCCCAAGCAGAGAAGGATGGTTCTCTGGCAGTGTGGTTCATTACTTTATTTTTTTTAAATAGTTTATTTTGATAATACTATTTAAATAACTATGATGTGGTTAAAAAAATGTGAAGGCTACTGTAGCTCTACCTTCACTACATCTGTTGTCATTTGATACGTTTACATTGCTGCACTAAAATGTAGTTTTTCTCATTTGTGACAGTTCAGTTAAATGTCACTTCAAAATAAAGTTGCAAAAAAAATATGCAATGATATTTTTGTCAAACTTTTCAGAGAATAACTGAAAACGTACTTTATTGTGGCATATCGTGATATATATCGTTATCGTGATATAAAATAATCCATATCGTGATATATGATTTTTCCATATCGCCCAGCACTACCCACACATATTAAATACTGTTGTGTTCAGCGGAAACTCCTCTAAAAACGTATCTAATTCAATTTCATATCGGTGAACCACAGCTCGAACGCCATGCAAATAAACAACAACATGTCCGAAGTATAATTCATGACCACGTTTTTGTTTATGTGCGATATGTATCCACAATATAAACGGAAACGCCAAAACCATGGCATAAAATGAAAGCCAACAACCAGCTGAATCCAGTGATATGCAACTCATTAACATTGCATGAAGTATTTCAGAGCAGGGAGCGAAAGTTCCACGAAAAAACGCCAGCGAAAACCAAGCAAGCATGTAAATCTTGTCTTACCTTTGCCGTTTTTTCAACAAAAAGTTATTTCCATAGCGATAAAAGTCCGTTTGTTGTTATGTCCGGTCGATAGCTTCGCGAAAACGCCATTTTTGATTTTTTGTGTTGCTCCTTGGTCTCATGACGTCACCAAATATGGAATGACTCCCCGTGCGTAAGAGGTGGTCTCTCCACGCTGCGCGTCGTGTGATTCGTCAGCGATCCCGTCAGTCTCAAAATGGTTGAGATGATTGGTTTCCATAGAATCAGAGCTTTCCAGCGATATATAGATCTCCCGGATTGGACAGATGGTCGGGGGGTAGGGACACGCAGAAGCTCGACGTCGAAAGCGTTTGTGAATGAAAGGTTCCCAAAAGCGCAGCAAGATGGGGTAAATGAGCTTCCACACCCCTTTTACAGCGTTTCTTTAGGAGTTTTTTTAGCTGAAATCATGTCCCGTAAGCAAGAAAAGAAGACTATGAAAGTAGCTGAAGCTTTGGACAAGATTTTTTCCATATTTCAATTATTGTGCCAAATTGTGCCAAACTGTGCCAACATGGATTACGCCTGAACTTTGTTCAATCAAAACCTTTACAGAATATTAGTTTCTTGTAGTATGAACACCAAACTTGCTACAGATGTCCTTGACATGTAGTTGTTACAATTGATTGTGTTTATTTGCTTCGTTATAAGTAAAATAAGGAGATATTGGAGGAAACATGGTTTTTTTAGGCGGAGTTCATTTTTTGGCCATTCCAACATCAATTACTCTTACCCAGTGTTCTTGACTGTCAAATTAACTCATCCACACCACTCCCCAAGAACCTATCTTCATTTTGATACCAAGATTTGCAGTTTAGGCCTTGTAAAAGCTGAGAAATGCCTTAAAAAGTAAAAGTATAGGATTTTCGGAAAATAGGCCTCAGGGCTTAAGAGGTTAATCAATGTTATTTATGTGATTTTTAAAACCTTTGTGTGAAGTATTCATTTATTTCTGTTTTAAACCACACAGTTGTGCACTTTAACTTTTGAAATCAGCCCGACTCTTTAAGAGAATTACCCCATCTGTGCACTTTTCTCTTTGTGACATTAAAAGAGTGCAAGTAAAGATAGTATTTTTATTTTATCTCAGAGTTCTATTTTCCTGTACAAGCTGAGTGTAAAAAACACTGTATGTTCATAATGCATGGTATTAATATTAAAACTGCTGGCCTGGATTTAGCAGCCAGCAATAACATGAATGTATTCAAATCAGCAATGTTTTTTGACATAGAAATGTGTATTTCCATGTAATTGGACATTAATGTAGTTCATAACTGCTGTATCAAATGTTACTTTAATTTTATTTCTTGACGACATCAATTTCTTCATCACTCGCATCTCTGAAAAGTTTCTGCAGTGACATCATACATATCTGAGTGTCTCCGTCATGAGCACACCAAACACCAACACAAACAGAACAGTTGATAGAGGAAGTAATGACAAATAACCTTCTGTAAGACACAGAGATGGTTTATAAAAATATCTACGACAGGAAATCAGAACAGACCAAACTGATCACTAGTATTCATGATATGACGCTGCAAGCACATTTACAGACCAAATCAGTTCACTTATAAAGTTCAAAACGGAATGTTTATTTAAAGTGTAATTAAAATGTAGATAAATAAAAATTTTGTATTGATCTTGCCACCACCAATTTAGGCCACCACAAACGAATATTACCAATTCCTGAGATTCCTAGCCGTAGTTCAACCACAGATTCAATTTCTTGCCCAGAAATAATGTTGTGTTGAGATTTTGTCCCACTGCCCACAGATCAACTATCCTCCAATCACAGGGCCAGCTTCGTTTATTCATGCGGATTCCCATTCAGCTACAAACTCAGATGAGAAATATCTGACAGCGCTAAACTAAACGTCCTCATTCAGAGTCAAGAATGCACCTTAACTAATCCACAGAATTATCTACAAGAGATGCTTTTAAAAGATGTACAAATCTGAGAAAACATGGAAATTAGACTCTGAATAGACAAAGTTGATGCAAAAATGTTTGAAATTGGCCTATAATTAGGTTTTAACATGAAACCCTTTATTACTTTAATAATGAAACAATCACCCTCCATTTGAGATTTAGGGGGTGTGTGATGGCTCTCAAACTAGGGTTGGGTCAATGGTTGATGTTTCCTTTTTGAATAAAGTTACTAGTTATTATTTCTCAGTAACTGACACTGGTCAATGCTTTTTGACCCACCAACTATTTCAGCCAGTGTTTTTGTTTTTCTGACCCAGAAGTTTTCTCTTCAAGATGTTTTGAATAATTGTCAGATCTCACCAACTCATGCAGTGCTTGAAACTGTAATAAAGCTGAGGAGCTCTACTCAACCTTTTGCTAATTATCTACCTCGTAATTACACGTCTGCTTCTTTCTTCATTGTGTTTTCCCAGAAAGCCCCATTTTTTCCACACAGAAGCCAACTATAATGGCTTCAGCAAAGTCGAAAGGTTTAGAAGACTGCTGTATAACTCACAGATGGAGACACGGGGCCGTTGGGCAGGTAAGGCTCCGGAAGCATGAGGAAGGGGTATCCCGGATATTGAGCTTTGTACACCCCTCCGTCTGCATGCTGCTTGGACACTGCACATGTGTAACAGAGAGAGAAAGCAGAATAATGAGACTCCGGTTTAAGATTTCTATTCCCTGCTTTATTTAAAGATCTTACATAAGAAATAGAGAGAAAAATATAACTGCAAGCAGTAATAAAATGCCAAACCTCCAGAAGCTGCAACAGGTGGAGTTGGCAGACTGTATTTGGACTGTATACAAAACTTATAAATATCAACATATTGAGACCAGCTTTATGATTTGATTATACACTGATATGGAGTTAAAAGACAAAAAGCCAATTTTTTTATCTCTTGACCACTAGGGGACACCGTGCTGAAACCTGGCAGGTAAACTCAGATCATAGTTATAATAACATATGTTAAGGTTCAAAACGTTATTTCTATAATTAGATTAACCTTATTTTCAACCACAAGGTGGTGCTACCATAAATCTTGATGGGTACCCTCAGGACATGTTGGCAAACATTCAAGCCAACTTTTGTAAAGATATGTTGACGCATTTGCAAAAAATGCAACTTATGACCAAATCCAAGAATAGTTGCCATTTGAAAAAAAAAAATACTTAAAAAGGACATGGTTCCAAGGCAGCATGATAGTCAGAACACAGAACATAGCAGGGCAACATTCACTCACACATTCAACAGGAATTTAGATTATACAATTAACCTGACGACATTGTCGAATCAACTTGATTTCCATAACTTTTAGTCACCATAGTCAACCAAGTGGAACACATTTGGTGAAAATCTAATAAATCTGTCAAAGAGGAGTTTGCAAAAGTATGTTTTGACAATAATTTAAAATGGTGACTAATTAGCATATTGTACAATGATGCATATGGTCCATTTGAATTGGCCTGAGCCAAGGGCAAAGTAGAATCAAGAATTTTGTCTCTAGAACATACAGCTCAAAAGTCATTAGAATAAACATAACTATATAAGTTTGGACTAGTGGTGGTGCTGTAGAGTTTGAGTGTCCAGATTGGGCCAGATAACGGCTAATTGTACCAGTATGCCAAATTTCAGAGCTTTCCTGCGAGCAGTTCATAGTGCTGCAATTGAATAATAATAGTAATAATAGTAAGAAGAAACCGAGAGTGTTGTTGCTGTTTGGCCCCTAATAACAATCTGATGCTCTGAATATTTGCTGCAGAAAAAATTGAATTATTTATAAACCATTTGATAATACACTATAACACAGACCTGTTGAAACCTTTGCAGCGACATTCGGTTTCCTGCAAGTTCTTAATTCATGTGCGATAGACGGAGAGACATTTTTTTTGCATCACCCCTCTCTAATTCTGACACAAGCCATTTTGAGTTGCATGCACTGGCAGATTACAAACATTCAAGGCTTGTAATATTAACTATTTAGTATTTTAGATCTCAGCGATTTAATTACAACAGTGCAGAGCAGAGCCACCTCTGTCAGCCAGTAAAGCACAGAGAGGATGGGAATGACCGATAGGACTCCTGGGATTCAGGAAAGTCATGACGGACCAAAGCGATTCACATCCAGAAAGTGAAAGGCCAGCACACTCCTAGCCCTTACTAAAGGTTTCCTGTCCGCATGCAGCCATCGAACCATTTTACCGTCTACCGTATAGAACCCATTAATCCCCCAGTGCTGTACTGAACCCCGCGTGCAGTGCTTCTCTAAATGAACAGCTTCAGTAAACATTTGGGTCTGAACTCAACTAAGCCACACACACTGTTAATTGCAGGGACTTTCCAAAGATGTCTGATGTTTTTTTTTTGTTTTTTTTTTTTACTGTACACAGTTTCTGTCCAAAGAACAAACTGGCACCCATTTCTCCTCCTTCTCTCCTTCATTCTTCTTCTTTTTCTCTAAATTAGCCCTCAATCTCTCCTTGCGTGAGTGTCTTACCGTCATCCAGATGCTCTCGTTTATTGCTGTAGATCCTCTGATCGTCCTGTTGGCCTCGTCTGATCACCTACACAGAATAAAATACGTTACTTCCCACGTCACATTAGAGGAACCAACTCTCTCACTCTAAAGGAAAGACTAGAAGTCACAGAATGTGTTAAGAGACCAAACCCTCAGTCGTGCACTCCTCACAGGATCCAGTCTCAATGATTGTGGAAAACACTCACAAATTAGCCAAGAGCTAAAGCCAGTGAAGCTGAGACCATGATCACCAATAAAACAATTGGTAACACAATACAAAGTCTTCTTGGTCAAGAGTCACATCTGGAAGAGGAGGTGTAAGGTGGAGGAAATGGGACGACTACACAGTGCATTAAGTCCTCTCTTTTACTTTACGTGATGGAGAGAGTTTGTATGTACATTGTTATTTGTCTTTTGCTTCAACAAAAACTCAAAACATATCTTATCCTAGACTGTTCAGGTTACAGCCTACAAACTTTGAAACCAGTCCAGACTGGTCAGACTTAGCAGCTCGCTATCTTTTCAGACTGGTAACACTAAAGGAAATCAGGGAAATCACTGGGAATGCTTGGAAATTTGCGGGTCAAACTTTGTAAAACTGAAACACAAGCTGAGATCCTTGTAGAAACATCAATCAGAGCGCACTTGTGGAGGTAATCCATCTGTGCAAGAACAAACCGACCACTGTGCAAACGTTTTTGGCTCTATAACGGGTTAAATAGTTACCTTTGACTTTTAATCATCACTGAAAATAACTGGAAAATGTAACAAAAATATCTTCGAGATGAAACATCATAGAGACACCAGGATTTGTTTATGCTAATCATAGTAACAACTTAAAAAAACTGTTATAACATCACTGACAGCTCCCAGGCAACCAAATTGTTTACCCTAGCAACCACATTTTCTGAACTCTATCTTAACTTCGGATAGAGACATGGGGGTTGGTTTATATAACGCACAGTGACAAACGCTAAATTACAGCATGTCACTGACCCCTCCATAGCAACCGGACTGCTTATCCTAGCAACCAGTTTGCCAGAACCATAACTCAAAACTAGGGGTGGGCGATATCTCGATATTTAAAATATATCGAGATATTTTTTAAACTCGATATGAATTCTGGCATATCGTACATATCGATATAATGTCTATATTTAATTTTCGCCACTTTGCTTTGCCTTCTCTGTGCTGCGCTCGTCCCAGCCTCCTTGCTTTTGTTCCCCCTCCCCTTGCCTGTCGTCTCATTTAACATGGCAGCGCCCGCAACCAGCCCGGAGGCTACAGAACTTGTTGCAAAAAAAGAATTGCTGGCTCCATTATATGGAAATACTTTGGTTTTAAGTCGTCAGACGAACAACAGACAGATATCTACTGCCGTGAAAGTTGCTGCCAACCAAAGCTCCACTTATCTCCACAATTCTATAACGCGGAGTGTAGAATATGAAAGACAGAGCGCAAGGTGGAGTAGCATCAGAGTCTGTGGCATTTCACATAGCGGTGGACATGGCACCCATATCCGTCGTTGAACAACGTGACTTTAAACGTACGCTAAAAACACTTGATCCCAGTCAGATACAGTTTACCTAGTCGGCATTACTTTTCGAGACAGTAACTCCCGCGACTGTACACTACAGAGAGAGCGCGGCTTGCTGCTGAATTGGAAAAGGTTACTTACAACAGAGGTCCTGCAAAGATGAGCTTGAGTTGTTTTATTTTTGAATGAAAAGAATGTGTATTATTTTACAGTTAAATTATTATTTATGTTATCAGGGATTTTTTTATATCCTAAATGTTACAGGAGCACTTTGTTCCTATGCACTGCCTGTTTTTTAGTTGTTTTATTTTTGAATGAAAAGGCAATATGTATTTCTTTATTGTTTAATAATATGTATACAAGGATTCCTGAATGAAAATTCGCAGAAGTACTTTTTTTGGAACCACCTACCTCTGAGCTTCAATAAAAAACGACTTTGAAATTTGTAATATTTGTTTTTGTAGTAGGTTTTTTTGGGGGGTTATAAATCCTGTAAAGATATCGAGATATATATGGTATATCGAGATATAGCAAAATATATCGAGATATATTTTTTGCTTCATATCGCCCAGCCCTACTCAAAACATAAAGCTATTAAGGCTGATGTATACATGGTGACAATGTAAATTGTATTCTGTCGCTGACCCCTGCATTGCAGCCAGACCACTTTCCATAGCAACCACATTTGCATATAGATAACTCAGCTTATGAATATCATAGAGACAAGGGGTTGGTTGTAGTGACTTTAGGAACATTTGTAAAAAAAAATTTTAAGCGAACATCAAAGTTTATCTACAAACTTTAGCCGACTAGTTATTAAATAAAACAGGAAGACAAGTTCAAGAAGTTTCAGACGTGACAAGAAACACCATCACAATTCCTAGGAGATATATTCCAGTAATTCCATAATGCGTACTGTAACAATTTTGTACTGGGAAATATTGTGAAATATTGTGTTGCACGACAACAGACAAGCAGCTCAGAAAGACACACCCAGACAAAGATTTGATGAGCGTAGACGCAGCGGTCAGCCAAGGAAACTTAGTTCAGTAGATGAAGGACACATCAAGCAAAATACCCTCTGAAAACAGAAGATGTCCATTAGTGCTATCATCTCAGAGCTGCCAGAATCCAGGAAGATCCAGGTAAACCCATCTACTGTCTGGCCAGAAGAAGTCTTCACGGAAGAATTGCAGCAAAACAGCCATTTCTCTAATGTGAGAAAAGGCGACTCGAGTATAGGTGAAGGAGCTGTGTGAACCATGGTGGAGGTCCCTCGAATGTTTCGGGCTGCATTTCTTTAATTGGAGATTTGTTCAGGATTAAGGGTGCTCTCAACGCTCAGAACGTATGAATGGCTCCAAATTGATTATTCAGCAGGACAATGACCCCAAACAAACACAAAAAAGTAAATAAAAACTGTCTTCAGTGAAAATAAGAGCCAAATGTACTGGAAGTGATGTGTGGCTCCCACGGAGAATCATCAAAGAGACCGAAGGACGTGAGAAAGCGACAATCAAAGAAGATCTGGGGTTAGTTCTGGAAGATGTTTGGAACAAACTCCAGCAGAGTTCCTTCAGAAACTGTGTTTCCGTGCATTTAGAAGAAGCGCTGCTGTTTTAAAAGCAACAGGTGAAAATTCAAATCAGTTTTGTTCATTGTCATTTGAAAATAAATGATTAACTATACAATTTCTGAAATTGTTCTTTGTTTTCGGTGTGTTTCACTCCAGGCTAAAACTTTTGTGTATGTTGCTCTGTTTATGAGGGCAAATCAGTTTTACAAATTTTCTACCTGAAGTTTTCGGTTTCTCGCTGTTGAAACAGTCTACCATTATGTTTATGGACTAATCTTATCTTTGTCTATGGGGAAAAATAAAATCAGCAAGGGTTCAAATACTTCTTATCCCCCACTGCACTTTTGCTATTCTTCCGTCAATGTTCTTTCAGTGAACGACTTTCTAAAGATTTATTTTACGTTTGACCAAGGTTGTAACAAGCCAAAACAAAAAAAGGCCAAAGGAAATAGTTGATTTGAGGCGTTTAAGAATTTAAAAATTATTAACCGAAAATAAAAACAAGGATTTTGAAACGTGACTGCATAAAGTTATCGGTGAAAGGAGGAAAGTTTTTTCATTGATCCATGTATAAAAGAAGAAGACACAGTATTTATGTGTTGTAAGGGTACAGCACCAGCTCCAGTAGTAAACTTTACCTTCCCTCACACGAGACGGTAGACGCGCGGGGTGAGCCGAACAAACTCCCCTCGCCCTCTCTCTCTCTCTCTCTCTCTCTCTCTCTCTCTCTCTCTCTCTCTCTGTTTGTGACTCGAACACACGCGAAGCATCTCTTGTTTTGTACTAATGTTCCGATGCAGTGTGTGTTTGTAGTTGTATCAGACTCACGGCGGAGTGTGCGTTCCCCTGGGCGCTCTCGCTCTCGTGCACCAACGAGGTCTTCAGGTCGGCCAGGTCGCTCTCCGTGAGCGCGCCCCCGCGGATCTTCTCCTCGTGATCGCCGCCCTCGTCTTTAAACGCGATCATCTCGTCGGTCGCCCCGAGATCGTCGCCGTTACTGTTAAGCTGCGGCATCCTGTACCACTTCCCCGGTGTTTGTAGTCGGTGCTCTCTGCCAGCGGGTCCCTCTCGCAAGTCTGTTGTGCGCGTGCGAGCTCGCGCGACTGAAGAAACTTCTGAGTGCGGCGCCTCAAAGTAACAGCGCGCTTCAGAAGAGCGGAGATCAAAGGGACCGATGCGTGATTGACAGTTGAGAGGACGCGAGGGGGGGTCTGTTCTTAAAGAGACAGTTTACTGGAATAACAGTTTCATGATTCTCTTTTCTTTTTAGATTGAAAAAAAAAATAAAACCCCACGACAAGTTTTATGCTTTTTTTGTTGTTGTTTTTTCTTCAGAAAACGGTCTCTTGATGGAACAGTCACTTTTAAACAGAATTTACTCTTTTTTAACACACCGGCATGTGGTTCAGATTCTTAAAACATGCTTTTTTACAATTTTTTACAGTACACTCTAAAAAAAGGTTATATATAGAACCAAATCTGGAGAAAATCAGAATAACCTCTTTTGTAGCCATTTAACATTTATCTTCAAAGTTTACACCAACCAACCAACAACTGTATGAAAAAAGCTTTGGCATGATATACATGACCAGCATCTGTACATAGCACATTTAAAACAACAAAGAGCTACTTTAGAACTATAAGTACCAAAGAACCAGCAGGGAACCAGTGAAAAACCATTTTAAAGAATGTAGGCATGTTTGGTTGCAAATACTCTCTGGGTTTATTTGATTCCTATTCAAGACAATTTACCATTAGAAGTGTCTGTGTATTTGCCAAATTTATTTTAATTTGTTCAGCTTTGATATTTTTGGATTTAAATGAACATTACTAGAGTTATGACACATGATTTGCAAGGTAATTTAAAAAAAAATGCATGTCTTTCAGTTTCATTTTACAGACCCCAAATCGATGCCATGTAGTGGTGAAAAGAAGGGATAACCCTTTGAAGTACAAGATCTGTGATATGGCTTGTGTTTTTCAAAGTTCTGGCACAAAAAGGCACAATGGAATAAAAAAGTGCTTGGAACAGTGTATAAGGTTTTGGAGAGGGGTTTTTTTTGTACAATTTTCACATTGTTTTTGTCTTGTCTGCTTTTTAGGAGGATTTACGAATTGTTATTTTGTCTCAACACTTTAGATTTTGTTATCAAACATAAAAAAAAGTTTTCTGTCAACTTTTTTTAAATTTTGCAGTGAAAAAACGTCAACATTTATTACTTTCTATTAGAGCAAATTGTAAAGTAATAAAAATGCTCAAAATTGTCAGACTTCTAAGGGTTAATGAGAATGACTTTATATTGTCAATATATACTACAGTTTAACTTTTCAACTTTGTCTCTGGTGGTGTTCCCTTTGATTTTTTTTTCAAATCTGAGAAACACTAGATTAAATGATGACAGAAATGGTTGAGGAAAGCTTTCTTTCTGATTGTCACATTCTACTCTATGTACGGTTAGTTTATTGTTTGATTGTAAATGGTTTCATTTTCTGAAAATGGCCAAGAAGTCAGAGAATATTAAGAGTATTTAAACTTATGAGCACAATTTTAAGTATGAAAATGACAAACGAAATGTGTCTTAAAATAATAAAACAAACGATTCAGAAGAAAAACAAAACAATATAGTTCTTTTAAGCTAATCATTGAGTTAATGCCCTGAAATCTTGTCTTGCAAAGATAATTTTTTAAAGAGGTGTGGATAACACAGACTTTGAATAAAAAAAAAAAAAAACTTAAATCTTTTGGAGTTCGTCTGCATAAAAAGGAAAAGCTTATGTGAGCAATGCCTCACCAAAACAACTTTCAAAGGGTTCCACGAGGAAGAATTCTTGATTTACATTAAGCTTGGAAAAGTTATGAAGAATTTTATTCTCTATGACTTTTTATGGACTGTCAAAATGACTCAAAGACCACAACGAAGTCTTATCAATGACATAAAGAAAGCCAGATGATGAAAACAATAGTGAATCAAAGCTGCAAGCAGCAATCAAAGGACTATTGCACCTCTGATGCCATCACCTGTCAACGACCACTTATGCACTTTGACCAAAATCTATTTTGGATATGTCTTCAAGCAAGAATTGTCAAAATTACTGATAAATACAGCCAAAATAAAATGAAATGTTATAATTTAATGCTACACTTATAAATCACTATAATAGCCACTCAAAAGCACAATATGTCATGAACCATTTACAGTAAAAGCAAAAGTGGTCATTTTTTCGAAATAGTCCACTTTCTTTATATTTTGGAAATGCATTCAATATTACTTATATTTAAGTCCTACTTCCCTAAACATGTGTGCCAAATTTCATTCACCTATGACAAACTGTTTGGGGGCACTATAGATCCATTTTTCCCACTTTTCAAACCCCAATTAGACATACATTTTTCACCAGTTATGATGTGTGTGCAGATTTTTTGTTTGCCCCTCAAAAATGTGAGAAAGCCGCAAAACAATAATACTCTCAGAAACATCATGAAAGCCCGAGTAGTTTAATCTCTGAGGGAAACAGTTTTTTTTTTTTCAGAATACTGAAACGGTGAAAATGTGGTGTTGCAACAAGACAATGCCCCTAAACACCTAATGATATCCGGCTTCAGAAACTTAGTCAGAACACTGACCTCCACCCAGTCAAGGTGTTCTGGATTGATTGAGAGTTCCTTTAATTGCTTCTGTATAGGTCTCTTGCAGGTCTCAACACTGGAACCAGTTCCGCTTCCATAATTCTTCCTAAAGTAGTTGCTAAACAAAAACATAATTTGGAAAAACAATGGAAATTGAAATATGGTCTGGACCAAGAGGAACAACTGAGACAATCCTCTGCAGATTTAGTTCTTATTCCCACCACACTCACTCTGGTGCGCACCAGCTGAAAACAAAGCCATGTGACACCGAGTGCACTTACCTCTTCGTACATGTTTCCTCGACTGCTGTTTTGTTTGGTTCGAATGAACGCACACACAGAAGTAAACAACGCGATCAAAATGTACAGACTTGGCTGCTTGATTTCGGCCCTCAGAATCTTTTACTTCATCATTTGTATTAATTGCTTCTGTTGCACTATGCTAATGATGCTCGGATTACAAATTACTCCAAGTATGACCTCAGGCAACCATGACAACACTCCCATGTAAACAACCGTCAACCCATAATGCACGGTGGCTGTATTCGTTCAAGAAGCATGTGTTTGTTGCTTTCATTTATGTTTAATTCACCACATTACAAACCACTCTAGAGTTTGTTTCGAACTGGGCTGAGACCACCTCTTCAAGCAGCTCTCAAACCGCTTTTTTAGTCTAGAGGTGTTGCTTTCTCACCTGCCCGAACGGACTAAAACTAAAAGGAAAAACAAATTCTAGTGCGAATGAATCGAACTAAACAAGTCAGGTGTGAAAGCAGCCCAAGTTAAGATCTAACTGCTTGAATAAAAGGTTTCTTAGTATGCTTTTGGCTCACACAGTGTTGGAATTTTGCATTCTGACCAACAAAAACAATCCATACCATGAGGGAAAAACCAAGTGTAAAAGCAGCTTAAATAGATTAGATACAATATAACCACATTTAAAATCCTGACTAATGAATATTTATAAAATACTGGTGATTTTTTTCTGAGCTTGTATCTGAATTAGTTTATTTTTACTCTTCGGCAAGAATGTAATGATTTTATTTCACACAGTGTTTTTTCCTTTGATTTATTTACATTTTTGTGGTTTGTCTTGAGTGTTAATGAAAAGTTATAAAAATATAAATGTTTCAATCCCTACAGAGCATTAAATTATTTTCTGTCATGAAACACAAACTTATAAATTCTGCCAGTATTTGCATAAGGCTGCATGTTTACTCCATATCTTGCATGCATATTAATAATTGGATTAAAAGGGGATTTTAAATGCATGCAAATCTGAATTATAGATGAGTGTTTGTTTGGATGATTACATAGACAGCTGCTTTTCACCAGAGATCTCTTGCGCTCATTTTTATAATGGTTGTGTTTTTTGAGCTCAGATTTTAATTCATTTAGTCCAGGGGTCACCAACATGGTGCCTACGGGCACCTGGTCTCCCGTGAGGACCACATGAGTCGCCCGCTACCTCTTTTAAAAATAGCTCGAATAGCGCCACTTTACAGTTAGCTGAATCTAATGTAATAAATTCACAAGAGGGTATCAAAGTGGAAGCCCTTTGCATTAATCAGAACCCAGGAAGTAGCTCTCGGTTTCCGAAAGGTTGGTGACCCCTGATTTAGTGAAACTTGTGTTCCTGCTTGTTAAAGAAAATTCTTTTTGAACCGAGACAGGGTTCCTAGTCTTGTAACCCAGACTAGGATTTTTATGTTTTTGAGATTTCAATGGGATGCTGAACTGTACCAGTTAATTGTATTCTGTTTGTTATTAAATCCATCACAATTTACAGTAAATAAAAGTGAAAGGCATCTCTACATCTGTCACACGAAAGAGGAGAGAGAACACAGGTGAGTGAAACGATGAAAATTTACATAGACAAACAGAAGGAAAAATAACGTCTAGGTTACCTTACGTAACCGCTGTTCCCTAAAGGAGGGAACGCAGACTATGGGGACTTACCGAACCTGGGAGGAGGTACCGAGCTTTTAATGGGCAAATTAATTGATTTGTGCGTGTAGATGATTAGCAATCAGCCGCTCTATAAGAGGAGCGCTTGCCTCTACACTCATTCTGCTTCTTCCGAGGAGCCGAACCTACTTACCTCTCGGCACCTCAGATTCAGCGACTTGGGCGGCTGCATGGCATGGGAACGTCTGCGTTCCCTCCTTTAGGGAACGGGGGTTACATAAGGTAACCTAGACGTTCCCTTACAGTCGAGAACGCAGACGAATGTCGAGTTCTTCGACTATGGGGAACTTCTGACCAGAACGCCATGCCTCAAGTCCATCCAGTCAGTCTGACTCTAAGCTGTTAAGGTTAGATATAGCCAGGTGTAAGACTGGGAGTCTCCTTCTGCCCCTTAGCCCGGAAAAAATATATTGCGGGGTAGTCGCAGGTGCTGTACAGCAGGGCAACCAGAAGGAGGCATCACTGATGTGGAACAGAGGCGCGCGGAGATCGCTTTAAGACCTGAAGAGGGCTACCAGTGAGTTCATGTCTCTCCGGCCAAGACAGGCGGGGGAAGACGAAAGCATTGTTCTGCACCCAATGGGGGTAAAGAAAGGAAACGGGGTAATACAACACAACCTGAAAAGGGGGTATGTATAGAATACACAGACTGGGCCACCCTGAAAGGGGGAGCCCAAAGTCCGGACCCAAGTTCTGTAGGGGTCAGGCACCAAGGCAAAACCTTCACTACCAGAACCTAGCAAAACTGACTGCTCCGCCCAGTCAGATGCCACGTGGGGGGAGGATAGAGTTCACCGAAACCACCGCTAGGGGGTTGTGAAAGAAGGAGTTCACCGAACCACCGTTAGGGAGTTGTGAATAAAATGGTCTGCGGTCGCATATGCAGGAGCCCAAGTGGAATCACTGGGGCTGCAGCCGCCATATGCCCCAGGAGCCTCTGAAAATATTTCAGTCGGACCGCTTGCCGCGAACCAATCCCCAGGACGAACACACAACAGAAGGCTGGGGACCGTCAGCATCTTGAATCGGAGCTTGGCCAGGCTCCGATTTAGACGCCTCAGGGCCAGGATTGGTCGCAACCCGCCTGACCTTCCGCATCGGCTGGAGGGACCGGCTCGATTGCTCCTTTGTTCAAAAGGGCATCGATCTCCTCTCGCAGGAGTGAGGTGCCTGACCGTGGTACAGGGGTCTCTAGAACTCCTCGAAACCTGGGGGGTTTTACGAACTGAATCGTATAACCCAGCCGGATTGTCCGGAGGACCCAAGAACTGACCCCGGGAAGCTTCCGCCAGGCTCCCCGGTAATGTGTCAGTGGTCCTGCGACGGACGTAGAAGGTGGGGCCGCACGGATGCGGGCTTTGAGGCGGAATCACCAGGGCGGGGCCCTGGGTGCTGGTGGGTGGCACTGCAGGGGCTACTGCCCCCATGTCCACCGACCGGGCCAACGGACCTCACGCCGGTGTCGGGGTCTTCGTCAACGTATGAGGAAGATGTATCCCCGACGTGAGGGCATTCGAGGCCGTTATTCTCGGGACAAATGTTTGATCTTTCTCGCACAGTAGGTGCCGCCAACCCGGAGGTCGACAGCGAGGTCCGTGTGGTGGCCTTCCCCCCCCTCCAGGGAGAGCCGGGTCGATATTGAGACCCTGAAAGATCTTGCATCTGCCAGAGTTGCCATCCCTAGGGGCGCTTCTTACGAGAAGAAGCCCTCTTCTGCTTCCAAGAGCCCTCTGAGGATGACTGTGCGCGCCGCCTTACAGGGGTCTTTCTCGAGCACTTGGCCGGAGTTTTAGACCGTTGGCGGGGGGCACTCTCTCTCTGGCAGATCACTTCCTGATCGTGGAGACCTTCGACGCAAAGTCTCCATGGTGGCGCCAAAGAGGCCATCTGGGAAAGTAGAGACCAGGAGCCACGTACGGTCACCGGATATCATACACCACAGATGGCGTTCCTTGACCACAGTGTGGACTTCGTGCGGCCGATGCGCTGCCAGTTTCGTAACCCGAAGGGCGAAATCTGATGCAAAGCGCAAGTCTAAATAGACTGTTGGCTGCCACCACCCTGGTACATGTCATAGAGGTCGTCGTGTCATGTAAGCTACAGCAGCTTGACCCGCAACCAAAAACCTTCGTCATCAGGGCTGACGAAAGCTTAATGGCTTTGGAAGGGGCACTCTGACAAGCCCATCAAGCGGCAGCTTTGTCGAGGCGGGTATGCCGCAACAGCTACTCCGCTCGTGGAAAGGCAGGGTAATCATTTAACTGCTGCAAGCACCAGAGTGAAGGGGGAGGAGC
Source organism: Danionella cerebrum (assembly GCA_007224835.1). Classification (NCBI taxonomy): domain Eukaryota; kingdom Metazoa; phylum Chordata; class Actinopteri; order Cypriniformes; family Danionidae; genus Danionella; species Danionella cerebrum. The sequence continues at coordinate 127,359 of SRMA01026401.1, forward strand.
TTCTAACCCTCGCAGACAGGGTAGCCTGCCAGAATTTTGACCTTCTCATGCATCTCCGGGAAGAAAGGAGCTGATAGAGCATGGGAAATAATCCCGGCGCTTGTCAGAACCAATCACAGCACCGCGACAGCGCTGAAACAGAGGGCGGATCCCCCGAGTCAATCGCCACGGCAGTTTAGAGAGCATCGCTGCGACTTCTGACTTCAATTCAACTGCAGCCCGGAGCGGCAGAACTGAATACGAAGACAAAGAAGGCTGCACCCCTTCCGATGCTGCGTTGGGAGAAGATCATCTATAGGATCATTAGAGAAGCCAAGCAATGCCGAAGCATCACTCGATTCAATGTAGATCAGACGGAACGCATGCCTGACGCGTGGGGATAACGTGATGGATCGCCTGACGCCACTGGCCCCACGCCGTCAGCTAAGGCCTCGGAGAAACTCTCGGCTCGTAGGAGCAACAGAAACCGGAGCTTCGGTGTCATCTTCCCCGAGAAGGATCTCCTGTACCTCAGTGTGCGGCAAGGCAGAGCATTGCAGTGCAAACACTCGTATTCTCGCTTCACGTGAGTTTGAGCCCAAACACTCCGACGAGACCAAACGAAGCCAGGAGAAACACAGATTTTAGCAATCACCCTGAAAAAAGGACGAATACGGGTAAAACTGAAGTGACTGACAGGCTCGAGCTGGAATCAGAAGGCGCTGCGGTTTGGTGGTCAGCTATCTGGGCTAGCACAGAACAACACCGTACGCAGTGGTAAGCAGCCTTAAGATATTTCAGCTTAATAGTAAAGCGTCTGAATTCAGAGGATGGCACTAATTATTCTTCTGCGTCCGAGTGCCTTTCGAAGTTCTCCTAATCACAAGTGGTGGTCACCACCGACGCTTTCAAGACCGGTGGGGGCACTGAGTCCGGACCTCCTGACTCAGGGGGCGGGATACAGGCACCCGCAGCCAGACCTCTGGGCCCTACACGTATGGCATATCAGTCCGCGGTGGACCCTGAGCCTCTACCACCCTCCGTGGTAAGAACGTTAGACCACGCGTTAGCCCCCTCTAGGCGTGTGAGGTTCCCTGCCCTCTCCATCTGAGGGCCCACTCCACTCGCGGCATTGCTGCTTCGTGGGCATTGGCTAGAGGGGCCTCACTCGCCGACATATGTAGAGCTGTGGGCTGGTCTACACCCAATACTTTTGTCTGGTTTTACAACCTCGACGTAGGCTCTGTTTCCTCTGTGGTCCTGAGTGGTGGCAGTCACCCTTAGGGAACAGAGCGGGTGTACGCTTGCAGTACTCTCCTTGTCATCGGAGAAGTACACCTTTCTAGAGCTCCCCCCCTTCGGGCGACTCTCTTATCCTCCCCCCTCCAGCATCTGACTGAGCGGAGCAGTCAGCGCTGCTAGGTTCTGTAGTGGAGGCTTTGCCTCGACCTGGCCCCTGCAGAACTAGGGTCCAGATCTGGGAGTCTCTCTTTGGCGCTCCCTTTCTATGTCTTCTATACAGCTCCCCCTCCATGCGGCTAGTATATACCCGTTCTGTTATGCCCCTTGCCTTGTTGAGTAACGATTATTTTCCGTTTCTGCCGATTTTTGTCTTGCAGAACGATGACCTTAGCCCTTCGGGCCTCGAAGCGATCTCCGCCACTCCTCCCTGCGGGTCGAGGGGTGCCTCCTTCTGGTTGTCAGCATCAACCAAGTACAGCTAAAGCTCTCAGTGTTGGACGACTTCCCCGTCAATGAGTATTCCGGGCAGGGGCAGAAGAAGTTCCCATTCAGGTACTATGGCCTTATACTAACCTCTCTTTTGTCGTTTAGTGCCAGCCTGTCTGGACGGACTTCGGGCATGGCCCTTTATAGAGGCTCCCATTCAGTCGGTCTAATCCTGACTAACGTCTCCGGGACTGACTGAAAGGGAATGTCTAGGTTACTTGCATAACCCCACGTTCCCTGAAGAGGGAACGGAGATGTTACCCTTCGCCATGCCCTTGAAGTCATGGATCTGAGGTCGCTGGGAAGTAAGTAGGTCCAGCTCCTCGGAAAATTCCATACTGGTAGCGTAGGCACGCCCGGCTTTATACCCGGCTGATTGCTAATCAATCACCTATGCCTGCAAATTAATTTGCCCGTTGATATGTTCGGCAGCCGCTCCCACAGTGATTCGCTCCCATTCAGTCGGTCTAATCCCGACTAACGTCTCCATTCCCTCCTCAGGGGACGTGGGGTTATGCAAGTAACCTAGACGTTTTTACTCCAGGTGGCCTAAACCACAAGTAGTGCACATAATTGCTCCATTCACCTCCATTCAAAAATCCTTGCAGATGTTGTTTAAAATCTCAATTGAAGGCTATTTCTAACTCGCCATAAATCATTCAAACTTTATCACGCCTTTACAAAACTTACAGCATTCTCTTCATTACAGTCTTCTGCTTCTGACAAAGAAAGAATCGTTTCGATATGTCTTATGGTTCATGTATAATCTTTATTTGTTTGAGGTCAATAAATCCTTATTTGTGTGATTCTCTTCAGCAGATATGGCATTATTTAAAAATCTGGCAGTTGAAACTCCAGGTGCAACTGATTACAAATAAGTAGGTCAAAGGTGCCTCATTCACTTTCAATGGCTTTTTGAAATGAATGGAGCATGAATCGCATGGATCCTATTGACACTGGAAAGTCATACTAGCATTAAGGAAGCAAATCACTTACCAAGCTAAACATTGCTTGTGCATTAAAATCATTAAGCCACACCCACTTTTGACATAACTTTCGATGTCAAATATCTTCTAAATGGAACACAGTAGAGACATGGGGGTTGCTTTATATTATTCTAAATGGAAAGTAGATTACAACATGATGTCACTGACTCCTCCATAGCAACCAAATTGTTTACCATAGCAACTAAATTGGCATATCTCTATCTTCGGTTAGGAAAATGCTAGAGACTTGGGGGTTGGTAAGCTTCACCCATAGTGACAGCGGAAATATTATATTATGTCAATGACACCTCCGTAGCAACCAGACTGGTTACCATAGCAACCAATATGGCATGTCTCTATCTCAGCTTAGGAAAATCATAGAGACATGGGGGTTGCTGTACTTTACTCGTATTCATATAGAGAACAATATATTAGGTCAGCGACCCCTCCATAGCAACCAGACTGGTTACCATAGCAACCAATATGGCACATCTCTATCTCTGCTTAGGAAAGTCATACAGACATGGGGGTTGGATTATGTTATTGTTGCGGAGTTGACAACATAAAAAATAGGTATTAACGGCACCAACACAAGCCAACATCGAAGTTTA
>SRMA01026401.1:137398-150836 GCA_007224835.1 Danionella cerebrum
TTACAATATCTTGTGGAAAAACAAACGAGTGCAGGTAAGAAGGACGAGTCTGTTTCTGATCATGTTACTGCCCCATGAAGCGGAGATAGTTGCTTTGTGATGCTTTTTCAGCTTTTTTTTAGTGATTGAACTGAATTTCCTGCTCTCACTGAACGATAAATATAGGTGTTTGGTTCATACGTTTACATACCCTGGCAATTCTTTTTCTTCTTGGACACGTTTACATTAATCACAACAGAAACTTTCCAAGTTACACACCCCATGTCTTAATTTTTAGCATTATTCTTTTAACATCATGGACAGCCTGAAGTCTCTTGAGGTAGATGTCGATGAGGTTCTTTATCTTCTCTGTGTTGAGTGTTTCAATGATATTGAGGTGAGGAGACGGAGATCCGCTCCAGAACCTTCACTTTGTTCTGGTGGAACCAGTGACGAGTGGACTTGGCCTTGTGTTTTGGATCGTTGCTGTGTTGGAATGTCCAGTAGTGTCCCATGAACAGCTTCCTCCGGGATCCTTTGTATTTTTCTTTTATCAATTTTAACCAAGTTTCCTGTGCTTTTGGAGCTCACACATCCCCAAAACATCTGCGACCCGCCTCCGTGCTTCACAGTGGGGATGGTGTTCCGTTCTTGTCGACTCCTCTCCAAATGTAGCATTTGTTGTTGTTGCCAAAAACGTAGATTTTGGTCTCATCCCTTCAGGTATGATGTACCAGAAGTTTGGAGGTTGTCTCTGAGTTGTTTGGCACATTTTAAGTGCCAAATTTGTTGCAGTTGTGTAGTAAAGGCTTTGTGTCTCTCTATTGTGCTCTGTTACTGAATTATTGAATTGAATTAGCCTTTATTTGTCACACACACTGTTACATGTAGTGAAATTGGACCCCTCTGGCCACAGACATAGACAGGGTGGGAACAGGCCAGTGTTGAGAGGTAGCATTTATAGAGAGAAACAGAGAAAATGGATATACATTAGGTAAATTAGCTTAAAAAAAGAGCCTTTCCGCATTGTCCTTCAAAGAAAAGAGCACTGTGGAGCAGGTTAAAAAAAAGCCATTTGCAATCAAGCACATTGACAAATACAGGAAAGAACATCGCAGGATGAGGTAGGGGTCGGGGAAGTGGTGTAGTCGCTGTAGTCCGCAGCCGGCATTTTTCTGCAGCCATGGGGGCGCTGTCCAATGACCCGTCAGATTACAGCGGTGGGGAAAATAGCTGGCGGAGATAAGTGGATGCAGAGTAGGGTTCTGAGAGTGTCCCCTTATCAAGTTCTGCACGGGGGATGTTTAGACTCCTCTTTGCGGCCTCCAAGGCCAGAGGAGATAAGGGAAGCCAGATGGTACAGAAGTTAATTTAGGTCAAAAGCTGTAAATTTCCAGATTTTAGAGTCTTTCCCCGGTCTCCATATTATCCAACTTACGTTTCAATTCTGCCAGCCTTTCCAGGATGAAATCCAGTTTGCGGTCACAGACCGCTACATGAGTCCCGACAGTTTTAAGTCCAGTCAACATTCCATTCCAGTCGGTCAGCTTAGTGGGGCTTTGAGCACTGACCGCATTTGATAATCGCCGATAGCCGAGAGCTCCACATATTCCAATCAGCAGAATCCCAGTTATCACAGTTCCAATTATGTAGATGTCTTCGACATCCTCCAGGGACAGAGCAGCCAGGCACACGATCCTCCACTTCGACCAGGAGTCCATCGTGTAGCCAGCAGCATAAGTTCCAGCAGGACAGGTGGGTTCCCCCAAACCCACGCTCCTCGTCGAGAAAATGGTGTCAATTGCATTTAGAGACCAGTTGATCAGATCCATAGTTCCTTTTATTTAGAGAGCCGGATAGTGAGAGTCTCTGCAGACAGACACAAGACGAGAAGCCCAGCTGGGATGATAAGATAAGGGAGTAAGAGAAAGAGCGTGTATCACCGCCGAAGGCTGAGAGAACGAATCTTTAATGTGACTCCGTAGGAACGAGTCGTGTTGGAGAGGGATTCGTTCATTGGCGCATGCGTAACATTCTTGTGGTTTTCCGAGTGTAACCCGTTCATCATCAATGACAGAAGACCGAAAAGACCCGAATGACTCGAAAGATGAACTAATCTTTTCTGTTTCCTTTTCTGCCATGAGCCGGAACCCGAAAAGATTAGGTCTTTTTGCGAGTCTCCGTGTCATTTCGTTCTTTTGTCACGTGACCGCACCACAACGTTAAGCGAAGTCAGTATGCAAATATAAGTTCATGATTAGTGAACGATTACTATTATTTTTATATTTATTACCACTACTGCTATTAACACATAATGTGTTAATAAACACTTAATTTGTTCATAAAATCATTTTCAGAGACAAGGATTTTGTGTTTGTTGTGTTTTAAGTGTATTTTAATCTTCATTATACAACACCTTACACAGCCTAAGATTCATGAAGCATTTTTGAGTCACTTTATTTTTAGTTTATAATAAATTCCCTTTAAGTTGTCATGTAATTGAAAAGTAACTTGCCAATGATATGTAATAACTAAATATCTTTTATGCATTTGATTCTTGAATTTATTAAGTTGATATATAATAAGTCAATCAGTGTAAAGATTGTCAGTGTATTGTTTGTAGCATATGATGTTTCAGATATTATACTTTATACACACTCTTGGATTGTTAATTTTTTTAAATACAACCTTAAAAAGATAAATCAAAATATACTTATATAACAGAAGACATTTAAAGTGCAAAACAAGCTGTAAAGTTATACAAATAAGTAAGTTTTAAAATAAATAACACGTTTGTGCCAAAAGAGCTATATAATAATAATAATGATAAATAAAAAATAAATTAGAATCAAAAGATACTAAATAACATTAACATATCAACACTAAAATCATTATGTAATGTTAACCAATGCAGCATGAGCCGGAAAGAAAAAAGACCGAAAGGACCCGGACTCGCTAAAAGAACGAATCTTTTCGGATCCCGGCACTATAGCGGTCACGTGACAAAAGTGCTAAAAAAGCCAGTCTGGGCTGAGTGCACGGACTGCACACGTTAACATCAGAGAGAAGTAATTTTGTGTCGAACAAAAGAGATTAAAACCTAAAGAAGACAGATCAGAGTTTGGGTAAACCAGACTAAAAGACCCAGGTAGGCTTTAGTAATATATTCATATTTATTTTAAATTTAGCATTATAGTTTTGTCTTATTTGTAGTGTGATTCGCGTATAAAACGCTGGTAGATGTGGAAGTAACACACAACATTTATTAAAATTTTAGTAAAATGACCGGAGCAGACGCGCATGTTAAATAGTCCGCCCTTGGACTCTGATTGGAGCATCGAAACGTCACTCACTCTCCACATGCACGAACATAAACATAGTATACTGCATAACATAAATATAATACAAACAATTACAAAACATTGGGTTTGTAACACTGTAGTTAAGTAGTATTTCTCAGTAGATTTCATTTCTTGCTCTGTATCTGTCCTTTTACTGCACTACTTTTCTTCAGCCTGCCTTCAAAGCACTTATTATTGTATTTTTTCTACTGGGATTGGCACCTATTCTGTTCTTTGCGTATAAAGAAACGATCGAGCGAATGTCGCCAATCCATTACCATCACATCAATACAATCAGTAGAAATAGAAATGATTATAAATAGCTAGTTTAATTTCTTTTATGGTTTCAATTGCCAGGAAAAGGCAGGAATGTAGCACGTATTCTCTCTCGTTCTACTGTTTTGCACTCTCTATATCACTCTTTCTCTCTAATTCTCTCTATTTTGCTCTTGCTCCTCTCTTTTTTTCTCCCCCTCTTTCACTATAGCATTTTGCTCTCTATTTTTCTCTTTCTATCTCTCATTCATCTATATTTCTATTTTTGTTCTCTCGCTCACTTTCTCTCTTTTCAATTTATCTGTCTCTCTTCTATTTCACTCTCTAGCTTTCCCTATTTTTCACACACAGCTTGCTCTCTCTTTCTCTCTTCATGGTATATAGCTTTGTCTTTTATTTTTTGCTCTCCTATATTTCCCCCTCTCACTCTCTCTCTTTCCCCCCCTTACCCTTTTGCTCTTTCTCTCTCTATTTCTATCTTGCTTCAAAACACCCTTCATCAAATGTCTTTGATATGAGCTACATATTTTATTTGTAGAATATAGGGTAAAATAAGGTACTTTTTACTCTTTCTTTGTATTTAGAACAGATACGGTTCTTTTACTTGAGTATAATATTACTCTTTACATCACTGTGTGCAGGAAACATTTCTCTCACGTTGCTAAGTGCCGTGGATGTAGTGTTTCTCATTTTATGAATTCCATTGCATATAAGCCCACTATTCAAAGAAATGATGCAATGTAATGTGTTTCTTTGCCATGTGAATAATAAAGTACATTTATTTAACCAGATTGAGTATGTTAAAGGTTAATTTACTGGAATATAGCCCAATATGCCCCTTGTTCCACACGATACATTATCTCTTATTGTTTAATGTTGCTCGTGTGTGCATTGTGTTGTGAATTAAAGACTTGTAAACTGCAAACTGATCCCTTGGATTGTGAGTGGCAGTGATAATCTCCAGTTAGGCTCAGATTCCTCCTCAGCAGTTCATCTTGAAGAGAATTATTGTGGAACAAAGAAAAAAAAGACATTAATCCTCTCAAAATGTTAAAGGATTAAAGCCTGTGTCAGTGGACATTTATTCAAATCCCTTGACTTCTACTGACCTTTCAGAGACAGTCGCTTCTGAAAGAATCACTATGTGTTTATTTCTGAAGAAATGTGATATGGTGTATAACACAGAATAGAAAAACAATTTGGCAATAAACCCATTGGAGAATGACTAAAGCTTATTTTTATAATCAAACAGAGACAGAACATAAAGATGGCATTTTTTTCCAAACCATTGGAACAGTTACTTGAAGAAATGCATTTATATGTTTCAGTTTCATGATTCAAGTCATAATCAGGAGCGCTCCTACACCCCAGTTATTACTATGTATACAGGTTATGTGAACTTACCCCTATTTGCTTCAATTAATCTCATTTGCCTTTAATATAAAAATCAAAACAAATCATTCAATTTGCTTATCCCACCTTCAGATGTTCATCCATGATGTTTCAATGTTGCTGTCTCTTTATCACAGAGAAGTGGCTTCAAGTCATTAGTGATTTGTATTCTACAGATGCAGCAGATACATTAACTTACAAAGTGTTCCCTGAACTGAATTAACTCGGCACTCATTCTGAACACAGAGAAGTTGAGGGTGCATATGTGGATATGCCTCACGAAAACCAGGCTTTCTGTGTGAACATCTAAATTGGTGAAGATCTCCTACACACATACTGTCTACATACTGCCAACGCTTCAGAATATGATTTACCAAGAGTGCTCATGGCTCTGTGCTGGAACCATATTTACAAAAAAAAAAAAAACATGGGTTTAATTGCAGCGCAGGCATAAAACCTCCAAGAAGAAAAAAACCTGAGTAAAGTATTTTCTCCAGAGGACATATAACTAGAACTAAACAAGTTAAAACACAGGAACATAACTAACATGTAGAATGCTTGGAAGAATTTGACACAGATCATAAAAGATTATTTTACTGATTCGATCTTTAAATCTCGCTCAGCAAAATGAACAACTATTTTTTCTAGTTATTTCATTGTTTTTAGTGAAATACCAAGAAAATGTTGTGTTTGTTAGGACCAAGCGTGTAGGACGAATGGGTGCAGCGTTCAAAAGGTATGGGTTTTATTTACTTCCTTAAACACATCTACTGAATACGCATATGTGAATCACACTACAAATAAGAAAAAAAGAAGAAAAAAAATACATATGTACTTTAATTAAGTCTACCTGGGTCTTTAGTGTGGATCTGAGAAGTCTCCTTCATTCCAGACATTGCCTCTTTTTGACGTTAATGAGTGCAGTCCGGAATGAGATTTAATTTAATTAATGTTAGTTGTTTTCTTGACTCTTTCGGTTCTTCTATCACATGACCACTTAATCAATGCAGAATGAGATGAAATTGAAACAGTTAGTTCGTTTTTCGAGTTCTCTGAATCTTTACTTCTTTTGTCGTTAATTAATGACACCCTGCGATGGATTGGCGACCTGTCCAGGGTGTACCCCTGCCTCTCGCCCAATGTGTGCTGGAGATGGGCACCGGCAGACCCCGTGACCCCAAAAAGGGAATAAGCGGGTTGGAAAATGACTGAATGAGTAAAAACCATCTTTTCTAAACTTTAATATTTAGACAATGTAAGAGCCTGCAATTCTGCTCACAACACAAATCAGAATCATCACATCACTCCCCCTTCATACGTCATCAATGTTTCCCACGTGTTACTTCCTGGACTCCCTGGCTGGCTTTCTTCACCGTTTGCTTCGTGAGTGTATTACCTTCTGCTACTTATCTGTGCTGCACAGTATCTAGATCCAGAAGGCTTACCCAAGTGAGTTCCAGTTGGTGGTCTCCTGCGTCGGCTTGATCCAGGAGTTTAGCTCACCTGTTAGCACCCTAGCTGATGCTTGGTGGTCCATGCATGCCTTTGCATACTCACCTATAGCGTTCTACACTCCCCTGTACTCTCACCTACTCCTTGAGAAACACTGCTGCCTCTGGAATCTATCAGAAGGAACAGCAATTACCTGAGTCGCACCAGAACATCATCATTGCAAAAACTTTTCCCACATCACTCTCCAAGTGCTGTGTTTACCTCAGTTGTGTTAATAAAGTCTGCTCATATTCAGTCGGCCTCCTGTCTGCGTGTACGGTCACTCTAATATGGTACACACAAGCATGCAATGCTTAAATGCATCATTTTATTGCTAGTTTTTACAGAGCCCCTAAAGGGTCATGGCGGTAGGAGAAAAAAATAACTATCAGGGTTGAAAAAAAGGCTGGGCCTTTGCATTCCCTTGGAAAGAGACCGGAAGTGTGCATATGTGCTGTACACAAATAAAATTGTGTTAATTTTTAAGTATAACTAAAAATATAAGTATAAAAGAATTATTTGAATAATTCACAAGTGTACAGCATTGTATAAACTTTAGATAATTATATTTTAGTTGCGTTAGACTGTATATTCAGTAGGATAATTCATGTTTTATTTTAAAAAGAAATATAATTAACTGTTTTGTAAATAATAATAATGAAAATGGGCTTTCACAGTCCAAAATAGTACAGGGCCCCTAGTACTAGTCATGGCTCCGTAGCTTACAGCAGTGATTATTTGAATAATTCACAAATCTACAGCGTTGTACAAACTTTAGATTATTAATTTTAGTATCATTATGACTGTACGATAATTTGACTGTACGACTGTATTCGTATTATGGACCCCCTAAGGGGTCATGGCGGTAGGCTCTCTTTATTTTTTTACAACCCTGATAGTTTTTTCCTCCTACCGCCATTTTTTTTCTCCTACCGCCATGACTCATTAGGACAGGGGTGCTCATTACGTCGATCGATCGCGGCGTAAATTTGAAACAATATCAGCCGATCATCCATCCCGTCACAGTTCAGTAAAGCTATCTGCAGATTCACGGATTCGGTTTTCTCTGCTCAGTAGCTCGAGACCAGAATGTTCTTAGTAAACAAATAATACCTATTTTTAATCTGTGTTATGTAGCGGACAAACTACAAAATGTTTTTTTATCAAAACAAGTTTCATTCGCAGAAACACATTACCGTCTATGAGCAACCCGCTGACATGGAATCGCTTAGGGACCGTCTGCAAATGACCCGATCCAAAATATGTTTTACCCAGAATATGCTTCATAACTTCATTCTAAATTACTCTACTACAACCAAAATCAAGCAACACGCCACTCCTCACCTGCATATTGTATTGCACTACTCAGTTTAACAAGATTTATTAGAGCATCGTTTTTATTCTTGATTATTTGGATCAATAGCTCCCATAAAAATCACTCTATTACCACCAAATTCAGGTCACACACAACTGTTCTATTGTTTAACCCACTACAACACTCCTTTTTCAAAATTGAGAAATTTTTATTTTTGCAGAATTGTTGTATTTAATTAAATGTAAATAATTAATTATTATGTGTGTTTTGTCAATTCTCAATAAAGTTGAAAAAATGTGTTTGTTGATTGATGTTTTACTTTTTTGTAGCGGGCAGATCACTTTGACTCGCAAGCTGTGTGAGCACCCCTGCATTAGGGGCTCCGTAAGTTTTGGTGGTGTTATCTGTTGATGTGTTGTTTAGTTCATAGTGTCCTTGAGAGTCAGGAAAGAACCCCAGCTTCTCTAACCAAATTGCAACTTTAGCTTTTGCCTGAAACTCACCCAGCAATCTGGCTCAGCTTTCCTCAACCACGTCCCAATAGCCATGTTCCATCCAAAAATGCTAATTAAATTTATGTGCAAAATTGGAATATCGCATAAAATATTATGTCCAAGAGAAAAAAAATATGCCACTTCCTGATAAACTGGCACCAAACATCAATAGAAAAATGAAAGTTTCTGCGATAGGAGAAGCCTTTTTTCGTGTGTCTTAGAACTTGTAGACAAAAACAATAAATGTGCAGTGATGTCATCTTGCTTTTGGAGACGGGAGACTGCTCTTTGGGAACGCAGCTGGTTGAGACAGTTCCGGGAGTTCTGAACCACTTTGATGACAGTCTTTAGAAAGACCAAAACAACATTTCAGATACTGTGCAGTGCAATCAGTCCGTTTGTGAATCCAGTTCAGACAGAATAACCCATTGCCATTGCACTGGGTTTCATTCTGTAAATATGTTTCCATCGTAGTTTATGCACATTATATCTTATCGGACAAAAAGTTTAATCTACTCAGTTGCGCATATTTTATTTTAGCATATTGATTGAATGACTTCAGCTGGAGTTCAATGAGCGTGGCTTTGTGGCATTGCTAAAGGGAACGAATGGGAATAGACTTTAACCAGCTGATTATTGAAAGGGACATCTACTTTTCTTTTAGAATTTAACTGTTTATTTTATGACATGTTTTGTGTAGCTCAGAATCTCAAAAAGAGCAATCACCAACAATACACAGAATATTTTTATCTGAGATCTCTATATTTGTTATATTTACAGGTAAAAGCAACCTTATATGAACTCTAGACTGTTTTGAAATTGTGTTTATTGTATAAAGAGGATCTTGCAATGACACTCAATACAATAACTGTCTAGGTGCTTCTTAACTGTCAGTGATGTGTCAAAGAAAGCGTGCATCCTTCCTCTCACGTTTCATAATCAATGCAGGCGGTGGAAACCAGAGCTATTTTTATTTTTGAGCAAATGAGCCACGCTTTTGCCCCAGATAGACTGCGAGAGAGTGACAGATAGAGCGGAAAAACAGTAAACACACAAGCACACACTGTGTGGAGGGATGAGGGGGTGTGCGAGAGCTTCACACGTTTGCCCAAATCAGTTACACATACACAAAAGATATGAATGACAACACAAACTTAACGCAACTAATGAAAATCCGCTAAATGGTGCACAAAAATACAACAGACAAATGAACAGAAACTCAGTCTCACATCCACACAACCGTTAAAAAGTTTGGGGTCACACCGGACAATTTTGTGTTTTCCAAGAAAACTCACACTTTTATTTAGCACATGAGTGAAAATGAATAGTAAAAGATAGTCGAGACATTGACAAGGTTAGAAATAATATTTATTTGAAATAATAATATTGTTTTCCTTGTAATCCTCCAATCCTCCACTACAGCTGTTCATTTCTTGAGGTAATCAATAGAAATTTCACCCCACCATTCTAGAAGCACCTCCCACAAGTTGGATTGGCTTGATGGGCACTTCTTGCATACCATACGGTCAAGCTTAGACCTTAGCTGCTCCCACAACAGCTCAATGGGGTTTAGATCTGGTGACTCTACTACAGATAGAAGATCTAAATAGTTCTTGCACAATCTGGAGGTGTGCTTTGGGTCATTTTCCTGCTGTAGGATAAAATTGGCTCCAATCCAGCCCCATCCACAGGGTACGGGATGCCTCGATGAAATGATGGCCTTCCTTATTTAAAATCCCTTTTACCCTGAACAAATCCCGCCCCTCCAGCACCAAAACAACCCCAGACCATCACATTACCCCCACCTTTTTTGACAGATGGCGTCAGGAAGCATTCCAGCATTTTTATAGTCGTTCTGCATCTCACAAATGTTCTTCGGTGTGATCCAAACTTCGATTCGTCCGTCCAGAACACTTTTTTCCAATCTTCCTCTGTGCAATGTCTGTGTGTTCTTTTGCTGTATTAATCTCTTTCTTTTATTGGCCAGTCTCGGATATGGCTTTTTCTTTTTGCAAGTTATAAAAAGGCCTGTGAAGCATCTATTTCTTAAGCTAGAGCTTCTAATGCAGTATCTTCTTGCTCAGTTTTGGAGCGGGTCTCCCACTCCTCTCTTTACTCTGGTTCAAGCTTGTTTGTGGAGTTCTCTGAAGGGAGTAGTACACACGGCTGTAGGAAATCTCCAGTTTCTTTGCAATTTTACCACATTAACACTGTGTAGAGTGTATTTGAAAGGGTCTAAAGGGTTCTCCAACGAACTTCAGGTGAAAAATGCGTTTATTTTTAGTTCCTTTCAAATTAAGGCACATTTATGTATGCTCTGAATGCAATGCTGTATGTGGCGAGCATCCAATGAAATAATTAGTTCTGCTGCGGTAAAGGCAACAATCAGTGGAGCAGGGGTCGAGGCAGCAGTTCCCAGTCAAGACTGGGGAAAGAACAGCAGGGAGTCCCTCCGTCAGTGTTGAGCTCACATTTCCAACTGTTGCTACTTCCCAGCCAGCCTATCCACATGGGTCCCATTTGGGTTAAAAGTGGGGTACTTGGGTACAGAGGGGGCTTTATCTTGACCTGTGAAAATGTTGTGGGTCCCATTTGGTTTCAGGGATATGGGCACCAAATGGGAAAACACACCAGGGGCAAATATATGAGTCCCACAAGGGATACAAGTGCGTGAAATGGGTATAGGTTTGAAGGAGGGAAACTGTGTGGGTCCCAAATAGGTTCAGTAACATGGGCCCCACACTGCAAGTCAGTTTTATCAGACCATATGGGCCATATGAGGGATACTGATGGGCTAAGTGGGCATGGACTGGAACTCTGATAATGGGAACAATAAGATTAAATTAACATGAGAGATGTTAAAAAATTCCACAACAAGCACTAAACTCGTACCCTTCCACTTCACAAAAAAGTCCCAATTTAATTTTGAACACTGAATTGTCGATTTACACTTATAATATTCTCATGTAAAATTCGATTTTATATTAACAACAGTCTGAGCTCAAATGGGTAAACACAGTCAGGGCCCTGTGGACAAACCCACTTGAAACCCATACTGCAGCCTAGTTAGGCCCTGTGTATTATATTATATAGTATATAAATAATGAGCCACTAGTTTGATCCCACTCTGAGCTCATATGTGCAGACACAGACAGAGCCACCACGGAACCTGTGGACAAACCCTTTTTCTTTGTACATGGGAAACTAAGAAGCGCAGTATTTATGTTGATCAAGCACAATTCTAATTCATTTTCCTTTACTTCTGTGCTCATGGCTCATTCACCCTGCTGCTCTATTTAATTAACATATAATTTATGTTTTACATGTTATTCTAACATATTCGTTAACGTTTAATACATTTAATGGGTGAAATGGTGTCGACTTAAAAATGCAATGTAACTAAACAAAAAGTAGCTTAATTTATTCATTCATCTTTCCTTCTTAGGGCGAGAGGTGGGGGTAAACCCTGGACAGGTCCTCAGTCCATCGCATAGCTTGTGTAGTGAAATCCAGAGACTAGTGATGGGAAGTTCGGATCATTTTACGGATTCGGTTCTTTGAGTCTCGTTCAGTAAAATGAACGGATCTTTTTTCGAGTCATTTCGTTCATTTTACTAAAATATCAATAAATGTTGTGTGTTACTTACACATCTACTAGCGTTTTATACACAAACGCGAATCACACTACAAATAAGACAAAACTATAATGCTAAATTTAAAATAAATATGAATATATAATAAAGCCTACCTGGGTCTTTTAGTCTGATTTACCCAAACTCTGATCTGTCTTCTTTAGGTTTTAATCTCTTTTGTTCGACACAAAATTACTTTTCTCTGATGTTAACGTGTGCAGTCCGTGCGCTCAGCCCAGACTGGCTTTTTTAGCACTTTTGTCACGTGACCGCTATAGTGCCGGGATCCAAAAAGAGTCCGGGTCCTTTCAGTCTTTTCTCTTTCCGGCTCATTCTGCATTGGTTAACATTACGGAGTGGCCATCAGCCGGAACCCGAAAAGATTAGGTCTTTTTGCGAGTCTTCATTTCGTTCTTTTCTCTTTCCGGCTCATAATTTGCTAAATGTCCAATAATTTGTTTGTTACATTGTGATTTTAGTGTTGATATGTTAATGTTATTTAGTATCTTTTGATTCTAATTTATTTTTTATTTATCATTATTATTATATAGCTCTTTTGGCACAAACGTGTTATTCATTTTAAAACTTACTTATTTGTATAACTTTACAGCTTGTTTTGCACTTTAAATGTCTTCTGTTATATAAGTATATTTTGATTTATCTTTTTAAGGTTGTATTTAAAAAAATTAACAATCCTAGAGTGTGTATAAAGTATAATATCTGAAACATCATATGCTACAAACAATACACTGACAATCTTTACACTGATTGACTTATTATATATCAACTTAATAAATTCAAGAATCAAATGCATAAAAGATATTTAGTTATTACTAGGGGTGTAACGGTACGCTAAAATCGTATTCGGTTCGGTACAGTGTCTTGGAGAGTTCGGTTCGGTTCATTCGGTTCGGTACAAAATAATAAGAACTTACATAATCTTTATTTTGAAAAGCTGCCAATACACAGTAGAATTCTTGCATAAAATAAATAAAAGTGACACATTTGGGTGATATTTTAAATAAATTGCACTCTTTATTAAGAAAAACACATTTTTTTTAAATAAAAATGAAATACTGCAACTAGTTAGGATAGTTAGGATAGATTAACCTATCCACATTTTCTGAAGAGAGCACAGATCTGGTTGCAGTGACAATATCTCCAGCAGTAGAAAATGTTAGATGTGTTGCCTGCCCAATCTCCGTGGAACAATGTCGGCATACAACTTTACATTTATCCACTCGTCTATCCCCGTTATGTATTTTAACAGAGAAGCCAATCTGTTCTCAAACACGAGACCGTAGTGAGGTGGGAGGGTCTTCAAGCTCTGGCTTCTCTTTCGCTTTTGCCATGTAATTTTCCTTCTCGCGCTCGTGACTCAATAGCGTCCGTGCGGAAACTATCTCCATGGAACAATGTCGGCATACAACTTTAAATTTATCCACTCGTCTATCCCCGTTATGTATTTTAACAGAGAAGCCAAGGGCGAGTTTCCGCACGGACGCTATTGAGTGTCGC